>JAIPRL010000830.1:0-110203 GCA_025469235.1 Pemphigus obesinymphae
AAAATAATAGATAATATATTTTTATTTAAAAAATCAATTATATTGATAACTTACTAATGAAGTTTTAAAATTGTTATCGTTTTATTTTTAGTTCGTAATATTATATAAGTTTGTATTTAAACTTAAAATTAAGATAAGAAACAACAAAATATAAATACATCAATACAGCGTATGGGGGGGGGATCTATCCCCCATATCCCCCCCCGTAATTACGCCCCTGTCGGCGTGGGGATATTTCGGCTCCGCGGGTATATTAATATAATACAATTTTAAAAATACAAAATAAATATGTGTTTTTAATTATAATATAAATTAAAAATTAAATATACCTAATCTTTAATATAATGTTAATATATAAATTAATTTATAAAAAAAAGTTATAATACGTATAAGATTAAATCAATTGAAAACATTTTAATAAAATACAATTATAATATAACAATACATTATTATAAAATAGGAAATAAATTATATTAATGTAATCATCGATTCTGGTACGAGTTTAACAATTACACGTATCTTTATTGCAACCTTCTAAAATCGTTTTGTATGATTAAAATTAAATTTATCAAAGATATACATAAAACCACACAATTGATTGTATATAAGACTTTTTAGTTAGAAACTTTTGTACAGAAATACTGACAGATCGACTATTTGACTGGATTAAATTGATTGCTTAAAAATTTATATACTACACACTTGTCGTTTTATCATAACTGCTGTAGGTACCCATAGTATTCAAAGGCATGTATAACCTATACACGACAACAGCTATATTTGACTGGTTTGAACCATTGACAGTTTCCCATTCTGCACTATTGGTAACTGCTGTCATTATTTTTTATACTAGTATGAAATTGTATGATAAAAGATTTATTTTTTTATATACCCTATCTAAGATAAAACCTAAATACTTTAATGTTATTGTACGACCGTACCCAATACAAATAAATAATAATTATTAAATACAATTTAAAAAATGATATTTGTTATATGTATACTTGATTTATTATATATATTATTATTTTTTTATAATATATATTTTATTTTAAAATTAGCAACGAATACTAAATTTTGAGTTACCTATATCGTTAACATTTATCTCAACACGAAAATGTGCTCTAAGATTCGACGATTCTACGATTCGATACGAAAATTCAAAGTCATTGTTTCCATTACACACGCAACAAATATAATATAATTCTTCACAATTGCTGTATCGAAAATATTAAGATTACATTAAAAAAAAAAAAAGAAAAAAACACGTCATTTAGCAGTTGGGTAGACGGATACAACAAATGGGAGTGCTACGTCATTTTTTGGCAGTTATATATGAGTACAATGTAATTTTATAATTATTGATTATAAATTTGTTTGTATTAATTATTGAGCCAGTGATTTCTTTCATGAATACATAATATATACGTAATATCCGCATAGGGACAAATAATCTCATAAAGTAAAATATTAATATAGTGCTGGTTGTGTAACCTAACCGTTTGCCCCTTAATAATTATTATTTGTAGAAGAAAATAAAATTTTTGTGAAAAATACTCTATAACTTGAAAAAATTTTTTTAAAGGTTAAATTTGTCAAAAATGCAAAATGAGAATTACATAAAAGTAATCGGTATTAACTAAAACATATCTTCCACTTCCGGAGCTACGTTATAAAATACCAGACAAAAAATAACTAAAATTTCGGAAAAGGCTCTGCTATACCTACCACAGATTATGAACTGGTCCATAGATTTGGTATTAGGCAAATTTACTCTAATATTAGAAATTCTGAAGCTGTGAAAAGAATTCAGGACGTAAACATTGATTTTAGCAGTTGGTTTGACGCAGACAACAAATGCGTGTGTCGTCTTTTGGCGATTATATTAGTACAATGTAATTTTATAATTATTGATTATAAATTTGTTTATATTAATAAATGAGCGAGTTATTTTTTTCATGATTACATATATACATAAAATATAGTAAATAACATTCGAATGTGCGTTCGTAGTACAATCATATTAAAATGGTTAATTAAAGATAAACAAAATCACGTTGTAACGCGAACCGCATACTATTTTGTTCAATGATTCTGCGCAACGAGATCAGAACACTGCAATCAAATAATTGATATAGGTACGAATTATATTTTATAATAGTTTGGTAATCCGTGAATTGAGAACGAATCTGTATTATTTATTCGTCTGGCATTTCATGAACGATAAAATTCGATAACGGCTTCTACGAACTATAGGTAATCACTATAATATTTGTAGAGGAAAATCAAAGTTTTGTGAAAAATGCTGTATAACTTAAAAAATATACCTTTGAGGTTATATATGTCAAAAATTTGCAAAATAAATATTACATAAAAACAATCGGCGGTATTAACTAAAAAATATTTTCCACTTACGGAGCTACGTTTTAAAACATCTAGACCTAAAAACTATAACACATTTTTGAAGAACGAAATGGAAATTATGCGTTTTAGAACCCATTGTGTTTTGTACTGTAAGACTTCACTATGATTAATGATTCAAAACATTTTTTTAATATTTAAATTATTGAAAAATATGAATTCCTTCCAATAATATGAGCAATATATACTTATATTATTTCCAATATTTTGGAGTAACAACTTTTGGAATACCCATGAATCATAACTTATCTTTTAATTCCATTATACTACCCAGCCTTGTTAATTGATTTTTTATTTTATTATAAGTTTTAACAATAAAATAACTTTAAATACATTTTAAAATGTAGAATATAAGTGTTCCGGTATTAATATAATTTATATTTATTTGTTGTTTTTTGTGTGTTTATAAAATTTTATTGAAAATATCAGTTCATTGATGTCAACTTGAAAATATCGTATAACGATAAAACAAAATATAAATGATGAAAAAACAATATTATATTTAGTGCCCTATTGTAACCAATTTTTGGTATTTGCATATAAATACATTTTATTGATTTTTTTTTTTTTATAATAATATATCTGGCTCCGAATAATATTTTTATCTATTCATTATAACATTTGATTGGAATGAGTCCGTTTTTCTTAAAAAATAAAATAGAAATAAATTTAATTTTAATTTTTTCCAAAAACATTAAATATAAGTAGGTACATGTAATATAATGTACCTATAAATTTTTTTTAACATTCGATAAATGTACAAAAAAAAAAAAAACATATTAATGAATATTTTCATAAAAAATAATCTGTTTTAATATATTGACAACAATTGGCTTAAGGTCAGAAATAAACTTCATTTAAGAGTTATTTTTTTTCTTATATCCAAACTTATATGAATGTATTTTGATGAAAAATAAATGATTTAAAATACTGTGTATATAGTGTAAAATTAAAAATTGTGTAGATAGGGCGAAATTTGGTTTTTCTAAACCTTTGATTTTTTATTCTGGGCATATTGGAGTAAAATAATAATAAAAATTTGTAGGATGTATGATCAATAATATTAGCATTGCACATGAATGAATACATTTCATTTACGAATTGATTAAAACATCAAAATTAATGTATTTAATTATCGAAATACCTAAGATACAAATAATAATACTATCGTGAGCAATAACAGTTAACGGGTAATATTTATAAAAAAAAAGTACCTTTTAACGCTGAAAATGCATACCTACTCAAATATAATGCGCCTTTGATAGTTTATAGTTTGCTTTTGACCCAGAGTAAAACTTTGAAACAATGAACCAAACATTGCTGGAAATGAAGGACCGGAAAATAATCGAAACTATTTATAATACTGAAAACCCATAGTGACGTGAAATATTCAAAAACGTTTTAAAATATATAATATAGTCGACTTGAAATATCATAAAAAGAAAACCGTAAAAATATCAGTTAAAAGAGTTTAATAATGTAGTGTTTTTAAATGTTTGTGAAAATAAATGTGAATTTCTGTATTAGGGCCTTACAAAAATTGGTTGGATTTTCTTGATAGGTACTTGCTAATCCGTTATTAAAGAAAGTTTTATACTGTAATTGAAGAAAAGTCTTGTTACTTTATTTTGTAAAACTGCTGGTTTTGATGAAAACTTAAAAACTAAAAAGATAGCACAATAAATTATAACCGTTTTCGACGAAACTTTAAATTTTGCTCGTAGGTATTTAGGCACTTTTTTGTTTTAAATTATTTCACTTTGTGCGCAAATGTAATCTACATCAATACTGCTGATTACTTATACTATTTCTAATATATTTATATATATATATATATATATATACCTATTTGAAATATTCATAAAATACGTTTTTATATAATATATTGGAAACATATTATTTACAATACATTTTTGTACAAGTACAAATATTATTATTTAAATACATTTTTAAAATGTTTGATTAATTTCTCAAGATGGCTACCAGCTAGTACATTATTATAAAATGTAAAAGTTTAATACCTTTATTAATGAATATGTTTAACATACAGCACTATTATAACTTAAAAATATATCTTCTTCATGTTATATTATGTTATTATTTATTTTACAAAAGTAGTTTGAAAACAATACGAATTCAATTGTTTGCTATTGCATTTCGCTCGGTTCACGAATTTAGTACTAGGTACTCATATATATTATTAAAATGTGCACACTGTAATCGATATTATAAATCTATAATGAGTGTAGTTAATATAATTTATCGATATAGGTATATCGTATAACTAAATAATATTATATAATTATATAATAAAGATAGCTGAATATCATAAAATAAATAATTAGGTACAATAAATACCCGACAATAATCACTCTGAACTATACCAATGACGTACAATTCGTACAAATATAAGTATGTACAATATATTATAAATGTCAGTTAAATTTTAATACGATAAAGTAAAATCGCATTTTTTACATTGCAATGACATGCAAGTATAACACATATATTCAGTGCCTTTTCTTGCACTCGTAGGCGGAGCTGCGGGTGTGCCGGGTATATGCTGTAGCACACACTAAACGTCTGCTGTCCAAACTTCTTTAAAATTGAGGAAAACTTATTTTTCATTTATGACGTGTATATAAATTAATGCCTAGTCGAATGAAGAAAAATAAAAAATAAATACAAATTGTCCACAACTATTACGTGTATTGAGTGTTGACGAAATTTCGTAAAAATAATGAACTAAAATAATAATATACCAGATACCTAGGTATACCTACGTATCTTTAAGACGATACCTTTTGTTGGTGTCAGCATAATGTGAAATGTACATCGTCCGGTCGTCGTTATCAGTGTTTTATGCCAGTGTTATCAATGCAATGTACCATAATATAAAGTAATAAGCAATAGTGATGCACAAAGCAAGACCAAGACCAAGACCATTGCAGTCTTGGTCTTGGTCTTGGTCTTAAGTCTTGGTACAACACGAAAAGTGTATTTTTTTTATCGCGTATCATTATTAGTACAAATGAATAAAAAATAAAATGCAAAAAAAATTAACTACAGCGATTAGCTATATACTCGTAATAGTAATATTTATAAAATAAATATAATATACATAAAATATTAATGTTATAAGATCATGAATAGAGAAGTAGCATGCGCTATTTATGCAATTATGTTACAATAAACTGTGTATTTGTGGTTTGTTTATATTTCTTACAAAACTATAATTTGGGATTATAATTGTTTTTAAATTTAATTGTAAAAGTTATTTCGTATAACAAGCATTTTTTTTTCTTTTAGTTTATACTAGACTAAGCTAAATGGTTTTAAGTGTTTGATAAACTACAGTAAAATACAGTATAAACATACTATATAGCAACAAATAAAGTGATATTGACACAGGATTATTATTAAATTGTTAGATTTCCATTTTCCATAACATATAGTTAATAGTTAGGAATATTAGACTGTAGCACACCCTAAACCTAAAGTCTAGCTCCACCTATGCTTGCACTAATGGCCAAATAAAAATATTTGTGTTTATTGCATTTTGTACACAGACTATAAGTAGGTATTACGTTTACACTCATTGAGACAATAAAATGGTAGGCCATTAACAAAAATGTACGTGGTTGAATAATGAGTAAATTGAGGTAGGTACCTAATTTACGAAATTCGTGGCCTCAATGTAAAAAGGTTTCAATTTTGACTTTTTTTTGTATATTCGTATTAAGTTTTAAACAGTGCATGTTTTAAGTTAGAAATTATTTAAATCCAACTAATAATGAATGAGATGCACAAAGCAAAAAAGTTCTATATCTTTGAAATTCATCAATTTATTAATTTGACTTTTATTAGATAAAATCTTTTTACACTTAATTTTTTAATCGTTAACAAAAAAGGTTCTATAAGGAATGACGAATAATTTGTTTAGAGTAAAAAAGTTCTGTCATCTAATATATGGTGACCAGAATCATAATAATATGTTTTGTGATAATATTTTTATGCAATCATTTTATCATCAATTGAAATTTTCTTATTGCTCAATTCTATTCGTTCAATAAACATTTTTGTCTGAATAATTATGTCCAAATTCATTTTTGTTCAGGATTTTAAGGCGAACACAAATAGTTATTCCATGACAATGTATTATTGTCAATTACAAAATTTATTTATATTTTCTATAGAGAAACGCGAAAATTTACATATATCCCAGAATATTTTGAAAATGTACTGTACATAATTTTTAAACGACATTTTAAATTTTGTCGTTAATTTTGTTTGTGATAATATAACTCAATTTGTAACCGAAGATCGTATAAATATCCCATATATTTTGATAACTTTGCCTCAGATTTACATGATAGCTAATGCGTTTGTTTGATTACAAAATACAATACGCATTGTTTGTGTCAAAGTATACTGTACCTCTATATAAGCGTCCAGTTATTATACAGTTTGTTCTGCTACCACTATATACGGTGAATACAAACTACCATTAATGCAAAGATTGGCAAAGTTAATGAAAAATATCGACTTGAACTACAAACGACAGTTAAATCGATTCGAAAACCTGCAATTAATATACAATTAACTAAAAATAATCTCAATAAATCAAGTTTAAAGTTAAAATTGAAAACAAAATATTAACTGAACTCAGTAGGTATTAGAAATTTTTGGATTCGAATTTTTATAATTATTTAACAAAACGTAACTAAAATTGTACCTAAACTGCATTTTTATTATTTACAAAACGCCCATTAATTACTATATTTGAATTTATAACTAAATAACTTATAACAAACTCGCAAAAATCGTTCCCAAATTTGACCAAATTACCTTGTTGACTTACAGTCATAACTCATCATCTCATTATAATGTCTTGATTACTTTCTAATGTATAATATACCTAAGCGTGAAGGAAATTTTATCATTTTCAATTTTAAGTTTATTCCGTCCGCCAAGACTTCAATATAGGTATCATTTGTGTTATGATTCGTTCATTTATGTCACTTAAGTGGTACCAAGTGATAATTTAACTTACCATTTATTACTTTATATACCTATGAATATGTAAGTTTACGTCAATCCAACGTCATCGCGTATTCCGTTACAATAAAATATTATATCGTTACAATATAATATTATATATTATATTGTATAAAATATTATATAATATTAATGACAATATCAGTCGTATTGAAACGTTTATTAATTTGTTTTGTAACGAGAGTGAGTCAAATGTGGTTAAGGGGTCGAAATGCGTACTTTGGTGTACGAGGTCCTCGGTTCGACTCCCAGGTAGCAAATGAGGTTGCCAACGACATTTTTTTCGCTGGTGGCGTATGGTCTCTGGTGCAAGTCGGCCATAATTAACAAGCCCATCCAATAATTTGGTAGCTATGTTTGTTGAAGCTATCGAGAACAATCATCGACTCCCCTAACATATGAAGGTGTAAACCTAAACAGTTAGACTTTTGGAAATAAGAGGATATATATAATATAATATTATATGTGCTTCTGAGTAAAAATGTACAATATAAGCTTCTGTATTTCGATTTTCTCCCCGAGATTTATAAAAATAGTGATATTAAAACTAATCGTATTTTTTAATTCATATAAAATAATTTATTTTAAGATAATTTAGTTTAGGTAATTTTTCTTAATTTTAATTTATATACATTTTTATAATTATATATTCATGATTTTATTTTCCACACGATGTATATTAAATTTTATAATTCATATATTAAATCCAATATTACAAAAATAAAATCGAAACTTTAATTGTTTCTATTGCATACGAATCTAAATATTAAACTGACTATTATTTTGCCGGTTTATTTTTTATTTTTTGTATTTATTGACATTTTGATTATTTATTATTTTTAATTTAAGGTTATATAATACATATTTTATACTTATGGCTACTTTTTTTATTATTTCAAATCCTTAGGTCATTATTTAATCATTTTCCGACATTTTTATTTTTTACTAGCATTGACAAATCTTAATTCTTATTTACATTTTTTTTTTCAATGGTTTTGTTTAATTCACCAGTCGTTAATAAGCTGTTCAATTTTATAAATCATGAACAAATTTCATGTTTTGCTGATAAACATAAATTTATATAAATAAATCAAAATTAATTGTTAACAAACATGAGCTTTTATCGAGAATGCAAATTAAAAATTAAAAATAAAATATTATTATTCGTTTATTTTTATTTATCAATTAATATTTGATTGAATTTATGAATTATAATTATATTAAAAATGTATATATATATTCTCAGTAAACACAATGATGAATAAATGACATCTTAATAACATAACTAGTCGGGTAATTGACTCAATGGACAGAGATAGGATAATCCCATTTGGCTATGAAAAGAATATTCATTTGACTTCCGAATGAACACTTTTTGGGGGCATTATGTAATTTATTTAGTTTTATTAAATCCATTGAGATATTCATGGAATATATACTAATTACATCACAAAGATGGAATATTAATAAAATATAAATTAGGTAAAGTACACAGTTATTGACACTGATGTAGTTATTGGCATATCAAAATTGTTTCATTTATAAATAGTGTTATATTTATATTTATATATTTGTATTTATATTTTTATTTATATTTGTCCAATATGTGTCTTTTTTTTTTTTTTAATCTGAATACACTAATAACTTATCATTCCAAATGTTATCAACATTTTATGAGCACTAATAGACAAAAAAAGAACACAACAACAAATTGCTGTCTCAGAACATCGGCGAAACAGGTAATAATTTAATATTTTTGTTACAATTGTTGCCTTGAAAAGAAGTTCTTAATAATTTTTAAACGGTCTTTAAGTGTAATGGAATGTTTTTTTTCCATTTATAAGAACATTTTAAAGTAAAAAATCATAAAATTTTACTGATTACTATTTTTGATATTTGTTATAACTGAAGTGCCAATTACTAGATTGATTTTAATAATTATTTTAGTTATTGGCATGGGATGCCAATAAACGAATACACTATTATAAATTTAAATTTTAGGTACTGGCACCTACAATCTAAGATCTAATTACCTAGGTGCTTAGATACCTACAATTTATAATCATATACCTAGGTGTACAAAATGTCATTATTATTTAATTATGTCATTATTTCTTTACAGCAATGACAAAAAAGTCTGATTCCTTCTCTGATCACAACCTAACTACAGCATAATACATACTATAGAAAAGGGTATGTCAAAAAAACTGCTTCTGAACAGTTTAATGTTGCAAGGTCGACCTTGCAATTTAGACTGAAAAATAAGGAAAGACCAAAATTTGCATGTGGGCCATCTAGCATACTTTGTGAAGACGAAGAACAAATAATGGTAAAATGGCTATTATAAAGTTCTTCTAAAGGATTTCCTAGACGCCGTGAAGATTTGCAACAAAGTGTCACACAATTTTTAAATAGACAAGGAAGAACTACCCCGTTCAAAAATAATTTACCTGGTAAACATTAATTAATATTAATTAACAATAATGTAAGTAATAAATTTTACCTACCTACTTTTGAATACAAATTAGTATAAATTATAAAATATTAATTTGCTAATGTACTAGGTATAAAAAATAACCAAAAAGTAGACTATGTTAAATGTAATAGGTAATAATCATTTTTAAACCATAGGTAATCAATAAGCTTTTTTTATTTTTTTATTATTAGCCTCCTGTAAAAACAATTGTAATATAAGGTAATTAGAGTTCTTTTTTTAGGATTTAATTTTTATATTTTTATTAAATTAATTAACACTACCAAAAAAACAATTGAACGAATTAAAGTATTTTTAAACCTTAAATTAGTAGTAATTTGCAGTTATTTAGAAATTATACGTAGCAGTTTTATCTGTCAAGAATGTGAAAAGACTGTGATTGTCAATTGAATAATAATTTTAATTACCATGTTATTTATTGTAAAGTTATACATTGTACTTTATTATTATTATTATATTTTTTTACTTTTACTGTATTACATATACAAACATCTGTTTAATTTTTATTGATGTTATTTTTTCTATTAACTATGATTTTAGAATTATGTTTTTTAATTATTTAAGTTTGATAAAAGTGTGTAATTTAAATATATTCAGTTTTTTTTTTTTTTTAGTCATTTGTAAATTTAAAGACTGATGTTAGTTAATTATGTTTACATTTTAAATAAAGAAGTTTATTATATCAAATATTATTACAACTTTCTACCTTGTTCGATATTTTATCTTTTATTTTTAATTTCACAACAAAATGTTCAAAACAAAGTGTACCTCATTCACCTGTAAAAATGTGTAAGTAAATATAGGTACATACTCATATATTTCTAAAGTGAATAGATAAATACCTAACTACCTACCTACTGAAAATCAGGGATCTAAAATCCAATGACTTAAAATAATAACAGAGTGCCAATAACTATTTATGAGAGTGCCAATAACTACATTTTTGACATTTTTGTAGAAAAGTAATAATATCAAAAAAAAATATTTTTCTCAGGATAATTTTCATAATAAACATAGAAAGATAACAAAATTTCATCCATAGTCAAAGACACTATAAAAGATTCAACCATAATTATATATATTATAGTGATATTAAACGCGAAATTTTTTTAAGGTGCCAATAACTGCATGTTTTACATAAATGTCAGTGGTATGTTTATTGTTTAGGCTATACACTTTTAAAGCTATATTGTAAATGTATTTCAATTATAAAACGCCTTAATTTAATTAACTTTAAAAACAAATATAAATAAACATAATATGATAAGTAAGTATAGGTACAGTATTCAAAAAATATATATTACATATTTAAAATGACGATTTTATTTCAAAATATTATACATACGTATATTATTAACTTATAATGATTTTTTTATATATATACTTTCTATACATTTTGGCAGATATTATTTAATATAAAACATAAAACTACGTATATACTCGTATAACTGATATACTAATTACATTCGAAATCATTAAACATAATTGTTATCATTATCACTGTATTTTAAAATATCTAATTGTCCGTAAAAAGTAAATAAATAATATAGGTACGTCATTGGATAAAAATGTAATATATCGTTTTTTGTTTCATTTTGAGATATCTCACATTTTTCATTTTGATTGCGTTTTTTCCCTCATCATCGAATTTCTGACAATCATTTCATGATCTATCATATTATTATCTTTTCATTTTAAAACAATCTCTCTATACCCATTAACTAATTTGTATACGTAATTGAATTTTATTAAAAAATCATTTTCGAAAATGGTCAATTCAATACCTTTGTAAAGATTTCTCAAGGTTTTTTTTATACCCATCTGTCATTCATGAAAAACCCCATAAAATAATGCAAACTAAATAAACTAAACATAAAAAATGGATTCTCTAAACGAAATTTAATTTTCAAGATAACCCCGTAATATTCTTTGTAATCTGTTCACGGCTATATAGTATACATACCGACTGCAAAGGTTTTTAATTACTGATATTGTACAGACTACCGTTTACAATAGAAAACAAAATATAATACAATATAACGTTTGGACGAGAAAAACTGTGTACTCGTATATTCAAATAATTGTTATTTATTACTAAATAGTTAATAGTGTAAGTTACAGCGAAGTTTATCATTTTATGAAATATACATCATTGTATCTACATGATTTTTAAGGGGTTGTATATAGGCAATTTTAATGACATTTTAGAATATGCAAGATGATTAAAATGTGTTACCTAATTAAAAATATCGTTTCAGTATCGTATCATCCACGCTACAACAAAATGTCTATTTAATTTTATCAAATAATGATGAAATTCATAAATGATTGCACTACATTAAAGATAAGAACATTAAATATTCCATAGCGTGTAGTATTTATAATGTAAATATTTAAACATCTAAAATCTGCGATCCGTGATCAAAATCTGGTATTTAGGTGTAAATTAAGGAATTGAGAAATGGTAATTATTATTACTTTTTTAAATTATTATTCTTCATTGTGTTTACTTTAAAATAAATATGATTATTATAAAGAATTACGAAAGACAATAAAAATCTAATATGAATTAATATATAAAAAATGATTTTTTATTTTTTTTTAATGAATACCTAAATAACCAGAATTAAATCCGAATAAATATTATAGTAACTCTAACCTGAAATGTTGAATAACCTGTAATATCCGAGTTATATTTCAACGTTCATAGTTCGAAAAATTATTGATTCGGGTGCAAATTTGTATCTCACAAAATAACAATACAAACCGGACTTATATAAAGATTGCCTATCCAAAACTCCTTAGAAAAGACGTACAACGAAAACCTTCATCGAATATCAATATTTACAATTTTTATTCGTTATAATATATACTAATCAGCAATTTAGAATGCTCACAGATTAAGCTTTCCTAACATGTTTCTATTTTAAATAACGAATTATATTTGGGTTAATTATTTGTATTATTTGTAATATGATCCGAACAACCGTAAGTCAAAATAAAGATGTATTTAATAACGTAAGTATCCCAAATAATGCCTACGACAAGCAAGGAAAAACTAAAGAATATAATTTCATCGCGTACAAATGTACAATACACATCATTTAGGTGCATTAAAAAAAAAACTCACGAATTCGGGAAAGGATCGTTCCGAAAAGAGTAGGGTAGGCTTATAAAAGAGGGCCTCCGAACACTGTAAAATCAGAGGACCTATGCCACTAGTTGGTGCGATGATTTCACACCCATTAAGATACCTAATTTTACACCTCTCTAGGACTTATATAGTCATTTTTTTTCAATTATTGTAAAACACGTATATTCTGGACTTGGAATATTTCGTAAAGTATACTAACAATTGTGAACATTTGATTTATTATTTTCTTCAAGTGTGTAATAAAGAACAACTCTTTGTAAATAATTTAGAATTTAAATAAATATTAGGTATACTGTTATTAACAAAATAATATTCATCATTAGTTGTTCTTTATATGTATATTATATATATATATAATTAAAATTCTTTAAGGATCAACGTTTAAAATAATCCTTTTTTAACACGGCGAAAAACACGTTCACACAATAGTAGGCACATATTGTATTATTATCGTATTGGTTAACGATTTTAATATAATAGAAATAGAAAGATGAGAACTTAAACTACGATCATACTTTTTACATTTTATTTAAAATTGTAGTTTATATACAATGTTGAAAATTAGAATTTTTTTTTTATATGTTTCAACAGTTCATAGAACATATAGTAGCTACTTAATTAATCGCAAAACGCTGACGTACGATCATAGTTTATGTTCTCATCTTTCTATTATGGTACCAAAATCGTTAATCTACGATAATTCTACCTACAATATATACTATTAAAACTACGAAAACACTTTTATATGTTTTTTTTTAAACAAATATCATAATATTACACAATAATAAAAAGTGGTACTAACACGGGAATATTTTTAAACTACTTTTAAAATATTATATTAAAATATTCTTTAATTGTTGAATTTTCTTTTTTCTTAAAGTTTCACAAAAATTTCCTATACTATAACCCCTTGAAAAACGTGTGTGTGGCATTCTCTAAAGCATAAATTAAAACTATCAAAAATAATGGAAACTTATAATAAATCAAAATTGTTTTATCGAAATAAATGATTTATCATTGTTTTAAAATTCAATACATCCATCACCATGAACAAAGTGTTTTTCACCTCTTATTGAGCGGACTTTTGTATTGTTGATATTATGATGAAAAAAATAAATTTTATTTACAAGTTAAGTCTTGTTGAAAATCATATTTTAAAACTATAGATGTAGGTCAAATGTCTTTTTTATATTATTTCAAAAAAAAAAAATTTAATGACCTAAAAAATGAAATAATTAGGTAATAAAAATTTGTTCAATTCATTAGAATATGTATGTAGATATCTATTATTAAATAAAAATATAAACACATTTATGACGTGGAAAGCATCGTGTCAAGTAGGTATTCTATATTAAAAAAATATGCACATATACATTGGAATCCAAGCCCTATAATACCTTTCACGTATACTTTTTTTTATCTATTTTGAATATTTATACAAAAAAATTGTCGTAACATATATTAAATTTTTTTATAATACAATTGAAAAAGTATAATGTATTATTATGTAACTGATCAATAATAATGAGTGTATTTTCTTACGTACATATAAAAAATACTGTTATGTCCAAAAAAATATAAAACTAAAACAGGTATATAATATGGAGGTGAGTCGAACTATAAAGTTTAAAATCGAACCCGAGTCAAACTATTGTTTTACGTTAAACTCGAACTCAAAGAAATATTAAGAGGGGAGGGGGTATGTGCGATCCCCTTGAAAAAATAAACAAAAAAAAGTCGCTGGTGTAGTGTCAAGCCCATATCCAAGAAATTTTCGAGTTCGAATAGTTCGTCCAAGTGTTCTTTGAACTCTTTAGACAAGTTTCGGTTTCTGTCGACATTTCACCAGGTATCAACCCGAACAAAACTCGCGGAAGTTCAGTTGGGTTTTTCGAACTTTGAACTGTTCGACCCTGCACCTCTAAAATATATCTATCTAATAACGTCGTTATGCGTTATCATAATTTCAGAACGAGAACACGTTATTTAATATTTTAATATTAATAACAGCAACACATTTAATAACTTAAATTATGTCATACCGCATGTATATGGTTAGTCGATTATTTTTCAAAATCTCTATAAAAAACCGTAAAAATACTCATTTTATGGTCAAAACGATGAATACTTGCGCCCACACATGAAATGTATACAATTCATACGCAATTGCGTAGTGTATCTGTGCGCAAATAATCTTATCGTTAAACGTGCTATGAACTGTGACCTCTTTTTTTTTTTTCCTGTAGCAAACGTTTATTTTTTTTATTTTTTGCATATTCAGTGTGTTTTATATAATCTTTGCGGAAATAACGTTCGCTATACTGCGGAATATAAATTACAGAATTCGTCGAAAACTGCAGATTATTATGTAATAAGTGGTGTGTGTGTGTGCGTCAACTTGTGTGCGATTTTTAGCTCGACAGCAGACGGTTAAGTTGCATTTAATGTAAATTTCAGACAACCTACAATGCGATTATCATCTAAATGTGATTCTTCGATGAAATACAAATTCTCTATTGTACAATAATATTGTATAGTCGTATGGTCGACGCAATGAGTACGATATTATGTGACTGAAGATACATATTTTATTCAACACGAAATGTTATTTGTATTCAACAAAAAGTATGTGTAAATATTTAGAACTAGAAATGCGATTTCGATAACTTTCGAAGATTCAGAGATTTTACACATTCATAAATATCTAGTTGTTATTAATTTATTTTTTAAAAAATTTTTTTTGTGTTTTTACGAGTTTTAATCGAATTTTTTTTTTTAAATTTTATTATAATTTTTTGTAAATGTTATGTAATGTTTTAGTGACGTTATGACATTTTGCCGTCATGGTCGGCATTACCCGATATACGAATATCATCCCACAGCATAAATAACAAAAATGAGTGATAAAATTCATTTTTTCAAATAGTATTCCAACATTACAAATTAAATTTTATTCAAATATCTTTCTAATTATAAAAAGTAAAATTCTATAAAAAAACAAATAATAATAATAATAATAATAAACTTATCTCTATGATAATAATTATTTTTGAAAAATTGGGTCATTTTTTATTTTACGTTAGTTACTTGAGCAATTTTTTGTAAATTGTCTATGTAATTTTTCACAAATTTTAGATGATTGTTACCTCATCTCTCTAGTTTTGACAACAGATATTTGAGTCAGCTAGCCTTAAAACTTTGAAACCTCAACTTCGAGTGGTTAGCAAATTTTGATAATAGACTAATAAATTAAAATGAAACGTAGGTATCGATTTTGACTCTCTATGGAAATTCGAGTAACTTCGCGACTTTGAAAACTTCTATCTCAACTTTTGGACAACTAACAAATTCTAACAAATTATTCTCAAAATGTATGTACCTATTCATATTCTCTAACAGTTTACTTAAATTGGCGGGTTATTTTCAAGTGAATCAAGTGTTCGAATCTGATAATTTATGAAAGTATTGGGATGTTTGTAACTAATGACCAACTATTGTAAATAAAAATAATGAAAATATAATATGCGCATTTTTAGATTATAAGTGGAGCGAGAAAGCTATTAAATTTACAATGATGTTTGATTTCATTATCATTATTTCTTTGTAACTTTTCGATTAAAAGGAGTCTAATAGCACTTTTGGAATGTATATACGTGTATGCTAATGAAAGAAAATAAATTCTAGTTGGTACTTTTGTGAGTTTATTTTTTGATTTTTTCAGTACTCTGCTTAAGCAAAAAGAAAAGCCATTTTATAAGGTATATACAGTATGTAGTTTTGTATAAATTCAAAGAAAATAATAAAATAACAATTAAATAGTTATTATGGTAACTGATTTATTTTTTTTTTTTTATTGGCTATTTAATGGCCAAATGTAAATTTATATTATTTTAATAATTTTAAAAATTATTAAATTATTATATCATACATACATACTTACATAAAATACATTTCAAAAAGAGCTTTTTTGATAGCAAATAAATATTATAGTTTGTACTTTATAGAGAGGTCATTTTTTATCCCCCTCCTCCTTTTTTTTAATCCATTTTTCAAAATAAAATCGAGGATTTCTTATTCTGATCAGTAGTTAAATTATTATTTTTAAAATACAAATACGTCATATAATTATATTCGATAAAAAATATGTAAGCATGCTGAAAATTATATCTGTTTGATATTTTTAGTCAGAAAATAAATAAATCGATATTTTTATTTTCCATATCGAATATTACAGTATTTATAAATGCGTAATAAATGAATGCAGTGTTTCATTTATTATGATAGAGACGATGGTATTTTTAACTCTCGAAGTTTGTAAATGTGTATAAAGTATCCATTACACTGACGCGGTAGGTACGTATATGTATACTTTAAATTTTTTATCATACATACACTTATGTAGTTTATACACATTAAACGAATTTTAATTTATTTAAATTTAATTATGTCTTATAATTATAAAATCATAGATACACAATGCCATTCCATATGTCATACATTTTTCATAAATTTGATGATAGACGATTTTAGATTATTTACAAACTTTACCATTTAATATTTAACTAGAATAGTGGATAAAAATTGTTTATTATTTTTTCTTACCTTCGATACCTCTTCATAGTAAGTCTGTTAAAAACACATTTATAAAAAAATTTCAAAATTTAGTAGAAATTAAAAAAAAAGTATACTTAACAACATAATAAAATATCAGAGATGTATTTTGCTTCAATTTTGAGATATAACACTTATTAACTAGGGCTGGAATTTTGATGCAGTGTGGTTTTTTTCTGGTTTTTCAAAACGTATCTCCGTTAATGAATTTATTTGACGAAGTGAAAACGGTATACTATTAAGAAATTTACTAATATTGTTATAAAGTCATATTTCGCGACTCGTCTCGTGTGTTCGCCGAATATTCAATCTTAAATATATCAATAAATATCCAGTTTCTACAAAATAATTTGTTTTAATTATATGAATAAATAATTACAAGAAAATCATGAATTTTAGTCTAATTTTATTGTGTCAGATGAAGCATATTTTCATTTATGCGATGTGGCTACCAAACAAAACTATCCTTTTTGGGCTTCGGAGCAACCTAACCTTCTGCAAAAGTAACTGTATGGTGTGGCGTTTCACTGTTTGGCCAGCACGTTCTCCTAATTTAACTCCACCTGATTTATTTTTGTGGGGGTTTTTTTAAATCTAATGTGTTCACTAACAAGCCACTTACACTATAAACTATTACAGCTAAAAGACAAAATATTATAGTCATCGATGTGCATATGATACAGAGATTTACGGACGGTATGAAAAAACGGATAGCCGACTGTACACGAAACGAAGGCGGGGCCACGTGTAATTTTTGAAAGTTAAGATTTAATATTGTTATAATAACAATATTAATTAATATAATCTTTATGTTGATAATTTGTTTCATTACTTTGTTTCTCATACTCGACTAATAAACTTCAATTAAAATTCGTCAGAACCCACTGCCATACACACTGTATATAACACCGCTGTTTCAAAGCTCATATGGTCAGATCCCATCCACAGTACTTTGCTTGGCTAATCGAACGACCTAAGGTCGATGTACTCTTTTCAGACGGTGAAGTCTATTGAAAGTTGGTTGATACGTGAAGTAGAACATGTGGGACTGTGGAGAATAAGTACCGTTCGTCATCAAATCCGCCAGTATTTACCACCTTGTATGGCGCATATAATATGATCTGTGCGTTTGTGTCGTATTTAATGTTTTCATTTTTTATGTGTAAGCACTCGATTCCTTTGGTCTCTTGTTCTGAGAGCATCGTGTATGATATAGTCGGTGCCTTTGATGGTCCTTTTAGTTCATTGCCGTCGCTCCTCGACCTTTATTCTTCCGTTCACATGTTTTCCAAAACAGGTTAGTTAAGTTGATTCCAATAATCACGCGCTGCATTGTTGTTTTCATGTCAATATTCTTTGGTTTTTCCCAGACCATGTTAAATTATTATACCTGTAAATTCTATGATATTGATATTAGTAGCGAAGTAAACCAGTCGCTTCGCTAGTGTTCTATCTCATGGAATAATTTTTTTTACTCCATGAACGAAATTAAACGATCATAAAAAGGATTTAAATTTTATAACCTGACACAAATGAAATGTTAACGTCGCATTTCATCAATAGCTTTACGAGTTCTTTCTGTCTGCGATTTTTTTCATTTTCACCAATTTTTAACAACATTTTCTTGCATTTTCAATTATATTTTGTTGCTACATCATTTGTCCACCATTTTATCCGTTAAATGCTGTGTGCTTGGCTGCAAAAGCGGTAAATCGGTGAGAAAACATTATTTTCCTATGGAAAATATGAATTCGCTGCCTGGATTTCAAGAACTGGGAACATGAAGTTGGAAAATATTTCCAAGCCGTATGTGAGGAAGTCATACCTTATATATACAAAACGTTTTAACAGTTCTTGCTATATTCCGGGAACTATTCGATTAAAGAAAGATTTAATGCCTACTTTAGCATTACCAAGTATGTATTACTTATGTTTATCTTGGTATTTATTATTTATATTATTTAAGATTACAATGTAGTATGTACCTATACCTAGATAATAACAATGCGTCAATAAAGGTGTATATTATAAAGTATATATATTGCATTATAAGTGTATATTACTATCATAATAGTATTATACGTATAGAAATAAGAGATATATTAGGATATGTTTTATACTAGGTACACCATATTTGTGTTTTCTGTCTAAGAAAAAATACTAATAAATAATAGGTACTCAATTGACAATACTGATGAGTTTTATATAATTGTTTAATTCGTATATACTTAAGTATATTATAGTATATTGAAAAGTAATTTGTCAAATGTTTAATAATTTAACCTATTTTATTTCTAGTTATAATTTCACCTGAGATTCCATTAGATGGCCCTAAGCAACCACTGATAGACGAGTTAATCGAATCCGTAGATGTAATCATTGTGAATGAAACTGATGTCTGATAATGGTAAGCATATTAATTGAATTTGTTGTGTAAATATAAGTAACTAATATTATGTTGAACATACTTTTTAGATCCAAAATACAGTATACTGACCAATTCTGTAGCTACAAATTTTGTCTTTTCATGGACAAAGTTTTTGATTTTGTCAATGTAAGTGCAATCAATGCTGAACTGGGAAAGCCATTAAGAAGTGTGGTAAGAGATAGATCTCTACATGTCGATCATTGGAAGTATAGCATCAAAGTATTTGAGCCTATGAAATGTATCCATTAGAATGTTTATTTGGTAGTATTATTAATCATGGTATAAGAAATGAAAATCCTATGTTATCAATTATATTTTAATATGACTTTATATCGAGCGTGCCTCATACTCATATAAACATCGCGAACCCCCCGTGTCTCCTTTTTCGCTGTGACGTCATCCGTAGTATAAATTCGGCGACGGCACAATAGTATGCCGTATTCTTGTGTCAAATATTTCTATAATAGATGTTAATTAGAGTTGAACTTAAACTGCAGACCTTAATAAAACAATTAATATTAAACGTAGTATTACCAAATATAATCACTATTTATTGAATTTAAATTACAATGGCAATATTTATAATTTATAATACGTTTTTCAAAAGTGTTGTTATTATTATAGACAAATGAGTACCTATAAAAATATTATTCTAAAATTAATAATGATATTATGATAGGTAATATCTTATGCTAAAAATGATGATCAAATATACAATTGAGGAGCTGAATTTTTTAACTATTATATCTAATCGGCTGAGTACTTATTACCTATAATATTATAACATAAAATATATTACCGACCTGTAGAACAATATATTAGATCCATATCGTTTTGCCTTGCTGTAGTTTGGTGGACATATAACTAAAAATGTTTTACCTAATATTAATGAACAAAACAGGTAAACGTTTAATTTTTCTTTTTGAAATAAATGTAAATTTTAAAATTAAATGTCCAAAATATGATTTAAAAATTTCAATTTATGATAAATTTAAGAATTTTTTTCTTGTTTACTTATGTAAAAAATTTAAATTGTATTTTAAAGAATTTGGACCGAACTAAATATAATTGTGATAATCTTAAAAAGTCAGCTCATGAATATTATTTAAAACATTCAAAGCATTAAAAATAAATATATCCATAATATAATCTATAAATAAATTTAAAATTAAAAAATTAATTACTTATTATTATGAGAACAATATACCTAATATACATAATAAAAATATATACCTTCAGTTTGACATAGTTGTTTCTTATTTAGGGTATATAACTCATTGGTTTTGTTGGTAATTCATTTTCTCAATACTTTTTACCACCTTAATGCTTGCTAAACGGGTACACATACACACACTATCTCACACAAAGACCCTAGTTTTACTGGGCCACCCCGGTTAAGATCTCTACGGCTCTATTTACAACACACGCCCACCAGTGGCGCTAAACAACTTTTTGACTAGTAAACTTGTTCCAAATTATTATAAGATGATAGATAAATATAAAAAATACTGGAAACTTTTTAGTCTATCGAACCATTTTTTGGAAGTTATTATAACATATTAGTAAAAAAGTATTAAATTTGTTATAAACAGTGTGGTAATTGGTAATTGTCTATATATATATATATATATTAGGTATTACTATTTACAAGGTATACTGTACTGTTTACTATCCAAAAATGTTTAATTATAGGTAGGTACTTATTATATAAAACATAAATAAATGTTATATTCTATAAAATACTTGATGGATTTATGATACCCACCCACCATCCAAAATAATATAATGCTGGGGCATGCCACCCCATCAAAATAATGTACTCGGCACCACTGATGCACACACATACATGTCGTATAGACACACAATTTCTTCGTACACATAGATCCTAGTTTTCCTTTGCGATCCCGGTTAGGACCTTTTGGGCTCTATTTACAACACTCACGTATGCACACTTTGCGGTTTGGTAATTACTCTAAAACTTAGTGTTTCTAGTTCTCCGTTTGTATTATATTGATATTTATTATTTTATAATGTAATTTTATGTTCCTATGACTATTTTTATTGTGCACATTCTGTACATAATAAAGATAATTAATACATCTATGATATGTAATGTAAATAATTGTATTTAAGTTATTATTTGTAAATAATTGTATTTATGTTATTATTTGTAAAAATAAATTTATTCGTTTACTCATTTGTTGTTTTATTTTAATTTGGTATCGTTATTCTATATGATCTTGAGATGACAATAACGATTTACGAAATATTTTGTATCAATAATAATAATAAAAACAACAACAATAATAAATCGATATTAATATCGATTATTTCCGCTATCGATTGTATGCGATATCGATTATACGCACTAACGATGTTTAGTAGCGAAGTAAACCAGTCGTTTCGCTAGTGTTACAACGGTATCAAAAAATCGGTAGAGTCGACATTCTAGGTTATCCTTATTCTATTGTATTTCCTTATTGACCGCCTGATTCGATCGATAGATCGGGTCACCGATATTCCGAGGATCGATTTTTGTCCTGTTCCGAGTCCCCAGATTCACCTGAACGAACCGTTATTATTTTCTTCTAATTATTATTGATTTATTGTTATATTATTATATGACGAGTTATTGTCGGTTTCGGGCCGTTACCCAATATATTTTTTGTGAATGTAGCCAAATACAGGTAGATACTCGTTTATGCTAAGCTCGACGAACACTTTTCATCACCGTACCCACTCGTCATCCGTCAAATATTCGTCTACTTTTACAAAAGTGTTCATTTTTTTTTTAAACATTTTCATTATTATATTCTTCACCGCGACATAGCTAATTTTATCGATATCGATGTATAATTTAGTTAACCGCAGATATTTCTACGGTTATTTATAAATATAGGTTTTGAGATTTATATATCATGAAAGTATACCTAGTAATTTTAGGTTTTATGACCTGTATAAATGCATCTACCTTACCTAATACAAGGTTAATCGTATGTTACTCTAACTGTATTTTAAAATCAACAGTAACGTTTATCGAATGCTTAAATTTGCAAATGCCTTTAAATCAAAACATTATCCTATCGTAGGACTCAGAAATATACTCCCATCAACTGTATATCCGGTCTCACGGACGAAGAACTCATAAGTATCTACTTATCTTTACCTCTGACCAGACTTTTAGATTCTAAACTATTGATTGTACAAAGGTGTTTATTTTATTTTATTTATTCATTTTCTGTAAATAAATTTTTGACCAGCTAAGGAGCCTAGGAGGAACTTTGGTCTTGGTATGATATCGATAGGAAATCGGCTCTTTACCCTTTACAGTATATATAGCATTTTTCGATTTTTCCCGTAGTTTCCTTTTTTTGATTGATTTTTAATTTTAGTCAATATTAAATACTGTCAAATTCGTTAATCTAAACTTAAATGCTAACAATTTGAACGTTATGACAAGAAAAATCGTTGCATTAAAAATAAAATCTGAATGGTTAATGAAAACAATCACGGAACTCATTTATGAACAAGTAAATTATCGTAAAATTGTAGATTATAGAATGTGAATTTTTTTTTTTTTTTTTTAAATCGTATTCTTAAATAATATCTAATACTTAGGCATTGAATAAACCCGATTATACCGTGGTATATGCTCAACTATGTGCTATGGTGATCAAGAATCAAAGGTTTAATGAACAACTCGTTAATTACAAAAAATCCTTCTTGACACTCTTAGTACCGCAGTGTCGTAATTTACTTAAGTAAGCTACAAAACGAACACTGAAGTAAATATACATGTTGACCTTTTTAATCTTCTGCACGTACTAATATTATACATATTTTTAAAGATAATTATAAAACCCGGGGTTCCGCGGAACAAAGTATAAGAAACGCTGGTGTATACTAACATTATAGATTCAAGCGATTGAAATTGGCCAATATTATTATGTGGTTTATATTTTATTATATTTGTTGGCTACTAGAAGGTAATTTTTGAGTTACTGTAATTTAACAAATTGTACATCTGGTTAAAACTGAATGTGTATTCGGATAATGGGTATATATAACTATATTAAACCGAAAAACCTTAATTTTAATCTTAATTTTAACAAAATACAAAATTTTTTATTTAAAATGTATAAATCTTCGCTCAGAATCGTTTTTAAATGAAAAAAATTCTTTATCATAACTTACAAAATCAATATATCCACTACTACCAGTATCCTACCCAATGAGTGAAGTGCTTCTAACCCCCACTAACTATGTATTTTTTTTTTAAATTTTATAACTAAAATTATTTAATATTTTATATTAAATTTACAACTATTTTCGAGGGGTTCGTATTTTTATTATTTATATAATATATGTATATATATTTATATAATCGTACCGATTTGTAAACTGGACAGGAATCTGTGAAAAGTTTTACTATGGATGATTCAACTGAATTATATAATTATAAATTATAATTGCCAATCCATTTAAAATATGTATAAATGATGAGCGATAGTTAATGGTAATAAAATTTAACTTTTATTACCTACAGTGTAGCCCATTCTATGAATTTTTATTAGCCAAATTTACTGTTTATTATATTTATTATTGGCGAAAATTATTATTAGCAAAATATACTGTTGATGAATAGCCATTTTGGCGATTTATCTTATTGGCAAATCGTTCTGTTTCTGAATGTGCGTTGGCGAAATCATTGGTTCCACAATTTGGTGTTTTTTGCACACAATAGTATGGAAAATGTCGTGAATTTAAACAAATAAATATAATATTATATACACATATTACTATAGTGGGGTGCTTAGAATTTTAAAATAGGAGGGGATAGATATTTTCCCAAAAATTGATACGTCGATATTAAAAAAAAAATGAAGGAATTTGTGTAAATTTGAATATGAATTTAATACAATCCAATAATTGCTCATTTTCCGTACTGTTTCCTGCGTTCTTTATACTTAGAAAAATAGTAAAATTAATCTATAGGTAACTAAAGAAATTTATTGTATAAAATATTATTATTATATTACATTATAAAAAAAAAAAATTAAAACGAAATACTTATTATTATTTTATTTATGTGGAAAACTATAGAAAAAAAAAATGGTACACTTCGTTTGTCGGGTGTCAGTAGAGGTGAAAGCACTTCGCTTCGCTTATTGGACTGGATACTCTTGGTGAATGTATTGCATTTGATAAAATTATTCTGACCGGAGTTTCGGTGGTAATATACATAAATCTTTATTTCACCAAATCGTATTTTAGTTGTTTTTATATGTCATTTTTCTGTAGTTTTTCCTATAGCGTTTATCGAAAATGGCCCAAAAATGGCTTCTCTAAACTAGATGAAATTTGCTACCGGAAAATGGGGTCACATGTATAAATTGGTTCATGTCTTCTGGTCAAAAATTTATTACTCAGAAAAAAAATATAAACATTATTGTAAAATCAAAATCACTCCGCTCGGAATCTATAAGAGCCATGGAGGGATATGACACTCTCATCCCTCCCCCCGCACTCATTACTCATATGTCTAATTTCCTACAGTTCATTGTAATATAATGGTTTCCGTGAATTTAGCATACATTTGATTTCATATAGCATATTAATGTGAATAGGTATGATGTTATTTTTATAATGAATAAAAAATTATACTTTTTGCGTATACCGCGTGCTGTGCGAAATGTTTATGAGATCGTAAAATTTTATGGATTTGAATATTTTGTTTTGAATAGTATTTAGGGTTTGCTTTTCGTACTATTTTAAGTTAATGTTTTTCCACGAACACATATTAAATACAACAATTTTTAAAAGTGTTTTGTTCGAAAATTTCTGACTATAAAACGATGTCTTGGTCATGCTCGTGTACAATAGTTTCGTAGTAAACGCAACATCGATCATCCATAGAAATCCACAAAGTAATCTCCTAATTAACCGGGTCGATTACTTTATTGTATATTACTGAAAGAGAATTACTGTATTTTTTTAATTTGAATTAATATTTCATTTTTACCTAGGAAGTACAAATCTTCTTTCTACAATTTTTTTTTTTTTTTTTTAAACTTCGTAATTTTCTATTATAATGGGACTTAGATAAACGGGAAATATTCTTATACAGACTTGAAAATTGGTTCAATCGTTTGTGTTATTTTTCAAATATTTTTACGCTTGAAAAATTGTTTTCATTATTTTATTACTAATTACTAATCATAATTGATGTTTCATTATTAATAGGGTCAATTTTTGAAGGAAGAGGAATGGATAAATTCGGGATATTCTGAATTTACCCGATAACAGAACATATACCTAAATATTGTAATTTTTTTAAAAAATTTGAAGTAAATTTGATTGTTTTAAAATGGCACTATAGTTAAGTAGTGTACACATTTTTTTATGTAATATATATAACAATTGAGTATAAATATTAATTTTCTTTTTCAAAGAGATATTTATTTATTATTTTACTATGAATAAAGTAAATTTTTATTACATATTTTAGTAAGTACAATTGAATGTTTTATGCGATGATATAAGCAGCGTTGAGTGTTGTAAAAATAAAATACATGCTTTTTTATAAATAACTTTTTATTTAAGTTTTTACTGATATTCTAAACATACATAAATATTTCAAAACAACGTTAATTTTTTGGAAAATTGACTGGTGATTTGGTTTTATTAAAAACGTCCACATTTTGTTACTTTATAGTTAGTAAATTAAAATAATCTAAATGAGATTAAAAGGTTTTTCACTCCAAAATGTTGTCTTCTATCGATTTTATTATACGTGCTTTAATTCTAAATTCATTTGAAGATCTTGTTTTAACAGTTTTTCGTAAATATATTTTTACCACTGAAAATCGTCAATGTGATGGCATCCTCATAATTGAGTGTCTTATATATATAATATATATATATCATTATTATTTTTGACTGGTTTGTTAAACTTGTAATTAGTATTTCGAGCTCACCGCTATTGTACGTCTATTCGATGTTTGCAAAACATACATTATCTGCAGAAAAATTCAAAACCTGAAATTCATGAAATCTGAGATGTGCATTAATATATTGAAATATATATTTTTATAGTATTGTTCATTTAAAACCATTAGTTACATAGTTCGTTTTAAATATATTTAATTTCTAAAAATTTTAAATGTTTGTTTATAGTTTTATTACTGCAAAAACGTACCTATATACGAGTTCTTTGGGGGTTTTTTTTTTTCAATTGATCATTTTATACTGTCGTTTTGAGAAATTCAGGAATTTATTATTAAATAACGTTTTATTTTATAAGCTTAAAATTGAATTCAATAGTGTCAAAGGAATAATTGAAGATTTTATTAATTGAATATAATATGTACCTATGGATAAAAATATTTTTCAAAATAATTCGATTCATAAAACATTACCGAATTAATACACTGTAGGCCCATATCTATTATCTATAGGAATAAGAATTATGTACTTTTAGGCAATTGAGATAAAAAAAATCAACTACATTTTTACGTAAATATAGTATTTAAACACTTAAGCAAATCATTTGTATTTTTACTTAAATTTAGTATTTTAAATACTATTATAAAGAGAACGTCGTACGTGTAGTTGATATTGGGTTCTGTATAAGTAACTTTAGAGAGATTTTTTAAAAAGTGAAAATCTATCAATCTAAAAATATTTCAGTATAATTTTAAAGTAATTTTAAACTAGTCTTGAGTCGATACCATTTTTTATTGTGTGTAATCACGGTATTTATTTAAAAAACATGTTTACGTATTTTTCATTTTTATTAACTAGAGAATATCCTAGAAAGTTGAACTAAAAATTAAAATAAAGAACAAAATTATATAGCGCCCTTCGTAATTGATTTTTGATTTATGCAATTTTGCAAGTTTTATAAGTTATTGAAAAAATTTTTTTTTTTTTAAACAAACCTTGAAAAAATGAATAAATATATTAAAAAAACAAGAAAATTAGATAGAAAACAAGTTATCCATTAAAAATTTGTAGGTACAACGTCCTCTTAAGGATATTGAAATATAATTTTTAAATATTTTACAATAGTTGGTAGGCGGTGATGAATATTTTTAAATGAGCAATTATATTAAATACTACACATGGTTAAACCGTGAAGTTCATATGATGACCTACAAATTAAACACATATTTTTTGTATCAACAATATCAATGAGTCGATACAATTAGAATTTTTATTCATTTAATTTTTAATCCATTATAACATAATTGATATAAATGAACGTATTACCGAGAATTAAAATATAATAATCTGGCCATGTATTTTTGATAAAATTTAAACATTCATCCATTCTGAAAGTCACTGCTTTTAAAATATTTTATAGAAATATAAAAATAATAGTAATATTAAGAACTACGAATATTTTGAAAATAATGAATAGGTTAAAACGTTAATTTAGTGAATATTTATATCTTGAAATATAACAAAACAGAAAAAGAAATTTCCTAAAAATAACATAAAATATAAGAATTCTAAAATCCTCGATATTTGTATTATTGATTAATACAAATATTTATGTGTAAATGGAATAATAATGGGTACCTGAACTCCAAATATTTTGAAAATATTATCTATTGCTTCAAAACTTCTTATCTCTTCTATTTCTTTTCTTATTCTCACTTGAAAATGTATATACCGACGAAAAATATTGATTCTTTTTTAGTAACACAAAGTCCTACGGACAAATTATAATTATACCATCATTCTTAATGTGAAAAAATATGAGTTCTAAAAAAAAAAATTAATTTTCAAAAAACATGGTAATTATAAAGTGAGTAGGTATACCAATTTTTTAAGGTGCAAAAATGAAGTAACATATTATCATCATATATTATCTTCACAGATTACGTGAAAACAGATAGCACTATAATAATAACCACTACTATAATAATATTTTATTTTAGTCTATAAAATGATTTTATTATAGTACACTATAAATTCAATGTAAATAATAATGCACAGACATGGTCCAAAAATAAATCCAATATCTTATACATATAACATTATGTGGACATTAGTCACTATTTCTACACCATTAAAAGGATGCCACACCAACAATTTTTCAATAAAAAATTTACATCTTTCATTTTCATCAACTTAAAAATAAGTTAAAAATACGAAACAAAAAACAATTAATAGATAACAACGTTATCTAGCGAATTATGGAACCGATTTTTGATATATGCATTTTTACATAAACTATAAGAGCTGTTAAAAACCAAAAAATCTATATTTTAACATCTCATAAAACGTATAAAAACGCATATATCAAAATTCGGATCAAACAGTCGCTAGATAATAAAATTTTGTTCTCTATAATTTAGTTTTATTTCATATATTAAAAATTAAATATTTGATAAAAATGAAAAATTCGTGATTATACCATTAAAAATTGACACAAGACTATTTTTTAATTTCTTTAAAAATATATTCAAACATATTTTAATCGTTTAATTGTGGTATTTTTTTAAATTTCATAAAAATTGCCTATACAAAACCCCTTAAAACCTAGGTGTGTGTGGTATCCTCTTAATCATAAAATGTAATACGCTAATATGTATAACTTCGTATTTTTATTTGGGTTTACGGCCATATTAACACTATTCATTTTCATGTTAGTCCGTAAATTTGACCAGGACACGGTTCCAACATAAAATTCTAAATTAAAATTGCCACCCGGGAGGATTACAAGTAGAGGTTGACAATATAGGTCAAAATTTATGATGAGGAAAATCGGTGTCGGTCTTGCTGTGTAAATGCAAGGTTAAGACTAAGACCAATTCTGTACTAGCAAGAACAATACCAAGATATTACTATTACTAGCAACGCTAAAAGTAAAACTTTCATGCAATACCAAGACTATGAAGTATCAGTCATATTTTTAAATTAAATTAAATTTTGAATTTTTTAAATTCATTAAAATAAATCAATTAAGAGGACGCTATACATGTATTTTAACGGCATTAAGACACGTTCTAGGTCTCTTTATAAATACTAATTATCTTCTAGTTATCGTAGATTCAAAATGTTTAAACAGAATATGATAAATGAGAATATTTACGTAGTTTTTATAGTAAAAATAATAATAATTATATCAAATTATTTTTTAATTAGAAAATTTGACATTTTTCTACACAAATTTTAGTTTTACTCGTTGAACAAAAACTCTATTTTTCGTCTTATTTTACGTTCTCATCTTTAATTTAGTGTAATTATTTCTCTTTTATGATAATTTTTGATTAAACTGTGATCAGAAAATTTCTGTTTAAACTATACACAACATTGATACATTAAAATGTGGTACAGATATGGGACTATTCTTTAATTATTTTTAAAATGTATTTCAAAATTTTCAATTGTTAAATTTTCATTATTCTAAAAACATCTTAAAAGTAATGATCTAATAAAAATAAAATGATAATAGATTAGATAGAAACATAATGAACTGGATAATAGATCGATTGCACGTTTTTGAAATGATTTTTTATTACTACTCAAATATCAGTGAAGAGAACATAATGGGGAAGATTATTATTAGAACATAATAACATAACATAATTTAATCTATTTTTGTTTATAAATTTGGTAAAATAAAAACCAAAGCTGCAAAAATTTGTATGCAATACTAAACCTGAGTCAACAATACTATGACCAAGATCAAGATTGATTCAACAAGACCAAAACTAAATTCTATCGAGTGAAAAAGACACTCCAGACCAATATTGTGTTGACAAGAACGAGACAATGACTGTCATAGTTTTGCTTTGCTATCAATAATCGAAATCCATGTTGCTCGTCAAGAAGAATGCAATTTATGGATGGATGAATAGAACTTAAGCTTCAAATAAATTATCAATAAGACTAATAATAAAAATAAACCTGTTAGTTTGATATATCTGAATTTTTTTATTTAAAAGAAATCGGAATAACTCTACATTGACTTTTCAAATACCAGGATAGTTTCTTCGATCAGGGATTTTTTTTTTTTTTAATAAGTAACAAAAGATAATAAATAATTATGGAATTAACTCAGAAATAAATACAAGTCTAAAATATCCAATATTTCCAATAATCAATTTGCTATTTATAGTGTCCAGAGACATAAATCTATTAATATCAGTGTATCTACTATAATACGTTGCATTTTTCCTTCTATTTTTATCATAAAAATGACATATTATCATAGGGCGTGTTTTCAATCTTACTCGTAACATATAGAACCATACAATCGACGATCGTGTACTTCGATAACTTTGTCTCTGTGTGTAAGGACACACAGTTGACAAACTGCACTTTTGTTCGATCGCAAAGTACGATACTCACATTGTCTTTTTGTACGGCCTCCAATGACTGTACTATATGCACAATGCACATGGTCAATAATTTACAAGGTTCGATTATGACAGTACGATTAATTTTTAATCAAATAGATTACAAGGATCGTCCTTCTTATAAATAAGCTTTATTAATTTTACGCCTCACTGCAGTAATTAATGCGATTATGTTAATATATTATATTATTGCATATGCCATTAAACTGCATAACCATAACGATAGGATAACCATATTAATTCATAATATGGTTATGATATATACCTAATATGTCACTCTTAATTTTGCATATATGCAATTCTATTGGATTGATACAGTGGTTCTTTATACCAAGTTATAATAAGTACATTTTCAATATAATCTAGTTGTTCGACAATAATCATGTTTAAATAAAAATAATTCTTTGAATATGTAATTTTTTTTTTTATATATTAAGGTCAAGGTTAAAGAAATTTGTAAACGTTAAAAGTAAAACTAATATATTACAATTTTTCAACTGCAGTACAGTGTCAAGGTGAATTTTATATCACACCACGTTACAGAAATGTTCTGCATGATATATACATTTTAATGCATGTTCAAAATAAAAAAAATATATTATATGATATGGAAATGTTATGATATACTATTGTATCTACTAAAAAGCTTAACATTTTAAAAATTGAACGCAATTTTATTTTAAGTTTTTAGAAATTCGCTTATAAACCCATATAGGTATAGTAGCATATACTCTCAGCAAAACACGTATCAGTGATGTCAACCGTGCACCTCACTTGCAGTAATACAATGCAATATCAAAAAAACTATAAATTGCTGTTGGGCAACAAAATTCATTAAAAAATATATAAGGGTTTGACGTTCAAAATATTACCGTCCAAAAATTTCCTTGTAATCTATATCTATAAATCCATCGGATCATTTTAGTACCTACCTGTATATTATATATTTGATAACACTTTCGCGGAATATTTTCCTCCATTTCGAATATTTATTATTTAGCAATTGATAGGACGTAAAATAGCAATCATCCTGCATAACATACGCTAATAAATAAATATTGGCCATGCTGAGAGTATTTTACAGGTTTCAGCAAAATGCCAATCTCATCGGGTGAAATAAAATAAAAGAAACGAGTAAAAATACATAGAAAACCGTACTAAACAAGTTTATAGTTTTTTGTTCAAATCAGTATATTATGATTTATAAGTAGGCATAAATAGGTAAATACTAACTTCTATACATATATTTATATATATACCTACATTTGGCATTGGATTTTTCTTTATATATACTTACTTCAATTTGTATTTACGTAGAAATAATATTTTATTATCAAACACTGCAGCACTTAACATAGTTTCGTTAGATATACATAATCATATATACTGACCATAATTTTGAAAAAATGTCAGTTTCAACCGTATATTAGTTCAATGGCTACTGCTGCGACTATAATACAATTGCTGCGGGATATATCGACGAAAAAATTAGAAATTATAGACATTTAAAAAAAAAAAAACGAAATACGACAAATAAATATAAATTAATAAACACAATATATTTTATTAAAACTACTATTGGTAATTTTCGTTCATAATATATAAAAATAAATCGTGTTCACGAAAATATAATATATATATATTATAATTCATAATAATAAAACAATATATAAATATAATATATAGAGTAAATCGTATACATATACATATTTATATATATTGTGCATATTATAATTGAATGATAGAAAAAAATTAATATAATTTAATAAAAAAAAAAAAAAAAAATCACACAATTACGTACTAATATATATATATATATATATATTGTTATACGATTAGAAAAACAACGGAAAAAAAAATGTAAATGTGGACCCACGTGTTAGTATTGTAGTATAATAATAATTGATATTATATAAAAAAAAAAAAATATATAAGTAATCGAAATCTTTTCACGATGTATAATAATATAATAATAATAATAATAATAATATGAATATGAATACGATACGAAAAAATATAGAGACGTCCGTCGGACTCGTGCATATCACAATTTCATATGTTTCAAAATATATTAAAAAAAAAAAACACGTCTAAATTTCGACGTTTCATCATTTTTTGTTTCATTTTTTTTATTTATTGCAAAAATTTCGGCGTCTTTAAATACAATACAATACATTATAATAATAATAATAATAATAATAATAATAATATTATTATTATGTTATCACAAAGACACCGTGTATATACGTTATTGTTGTTATCATCATTATCATTATCATTATCATTATCATTATTATCATCATGTCTATATATTATTATATAATGTTATGTATTATCCAAATAACACGGCGCGCGGTGGGTGCAATGACAATAAGGGACGTGTTACTACGGCTGTTGCGGGGACGACGGCGGGGGGCGGGTGCAATGTATATTTCGTCTTCGGCGTAGGAGGAGTCGGTCCGTCCGTCTCACATGGCCCCGCACTCCCTGAGGACCCTATTGCCCAATGGCAATGGTGGCCTGTAGTTGTTGACCAGCTGAGGCCCGCCGTGCGGGTCCGAGCAACATTCTTCCGGCGTTTTCATCCGCATGCTCCGGAACGCGTTCAGCTGCAACACCGCGCACGCGCATTAACATAAATATAATATATGTAAACGAATTACCTACGCCAAAACAAATATTATGTAAAAAAAAAAAAAAAGAAAGGCATTTTCTAAAACAATCGCACTCGTCACGGTCAAATCGATAGAAAACGCAACATTCCTTCGATGATAACGAGCCCGATATCAAGAAAATCGTAAACCCCCACCCCCCAGTGTTCCGACACGGTATCAGGACTATTTTTCAGTCGCTTTTAAACTATATTCAAATATTTTTCGATTGTTAGACTTTCGTGTTTCTTAAAATATCTAGAAAAAAAAAAAATGGAGTATACGACGTACTTTTAAGGTGGTGCGTTTCTATGAGGAGTTAAGCGATATCTACATAAATATAATATGTATGTATATGATCATTTTTGGAGCAGACAATTGTTTTCGCTGCGATAAAATTGTGAGACTGGCTGGTCCGATTAAAATTTTATAATAAGCTTAAGATTGTTTGACATCTTCTCTATAGGTTTCAATCGAGGCGTTTTTCGAAATAGGAATTTCCGCCTTAGATATACACAAGTACAAAATGTTGTAAATATGGAAATTTTGTTTGATCACACCGCGGTCGAAAATTCATATTTTAAAAAATGCCACGATTAAAAAACTTAGAAAATATGTCAAAAATCTTATGCTTTCTACAGAATTAAGATCGGACCACCTTTAAGAGGATGGCCAAAATCTGTATATATGAACAGATAATGTAAATAAAATAAAATATTATTATCAGGACTGTAGTGGAGAGTACCTACCTATAAGGCGATATATCTACGCCGTATGTTCAGTGACGCCATTTTAATTTTTTTTTTTAATATTCATATTTTTATGCTTAAATACTTTTTTCAAACCGTAAATAAGAAAAAAAAAGGTTATCAACTTTTTCCTAGTTTTTCCGACTAAAAATGCCTAAAGGTTAAGTCGGACCAACCAAATTTAAAAAGCAGTCCAAATTACTAAAATATTTAATTTTAAACACGCAAATATATACCTTGCACAGTCCAAATGCCTCTGCGTATATCCTTTGATGTTTTTACATAAACACCGTATGTAATTACCTACTGGTAAAGACCGTATATATTCTTTGTATGATCGAACTTCTTTATTTTTATTTTATAATCATGAAAAATTACGAAAACTAAATTTATACTGTAATACATTAAAGATTAATTTCTATTTTCCCTACAGGTAGGTTTATTGTTACAAATGACCTCAAAATTTTAACATATAATAAATAAGGTCTAAGATGAGAGATTGAAAGTATTACTTAAAGTCTAGGTATAGTAGAGGTGGCGAACCATTTTTGGTTTAAGTGCTAAAATTTTAAATTAAAGACAATTTTAAGAAGTTCTATCTTTACGCATGCCACTGAAATTCGACCAACGTGCAATCTTTAGCACGCATGTCATAGGTTCGCCACCATTGGCCTATAAGTATGATATAAATGTAGTGTAAACGGCATGCTTTTTTTACAACTACAGCACTGATTATTATTATTATTATTATTATTATTATTATTATTATTATTATTATTACTACTATCATCATCATTATCTGCAATAAGGAAAAATATTAAATATTATCAGCACGTAATCTATATATTATTTGCTATCATAAGCAACCTGCATGGCTATATAGTGCGATAACATATGATTGAAAAATAAAAGATATATCTTCTTTTTTTCCTTCGCCTTCTCTCCCAAGTATTTGGGGTTGGCCACTTTAGTCCTACACTTCCAATTAACTTTATCCCCCGCGCTTATCTTCATTTACCTCCACATGACCACATTTCTCATATCACTCTCCAACACTTCTCCCCCACCTCTTTTTCGATGATCCTTTACCACAGCTCTTTCCATCAACATACATGTCCTTAAATAATCTTACTGTAATCAATCTTTTTCCTCTTAATATATGCCCATCTCAATTTATTCTACCTCATTTCCTCAACTGTCGAAGCTACCCCTTTTATAATATAATTATATACTACCTCTCGTACACTCATTCCTTATTTTGTCCTCTCTAGTCACTCCACTCATCGACCTTAACATTCTCATTTCTGTTACACTCATTATCTGTTCTATCTTCCTATACACTGCCCAACATTCTATTACAGGTCTTACCACTGTCATAAAATTTATCTTTCAACTTTATAGGGATACTTTTGTCACGAAAACACTCGATACTTCTCTCCACCTCAACCCCATGTTTCATATTTTCCTTAAAATCACCATTCTTCTGTAGAACAGATCTTAAATAACTTCTCAACCGCCCCCCCCCTTACATCCCCACTCAACTTTATTCCTTGCCTTTTCTTATCCCTCTGTATTCCCTTTCACCAAAATCATATTCTATATATTTTGTTTTACCCTTACTAATCCTTAATTCTTTTCTTTCACAAAATAAAAATATACAATAGCAAAATATATATAAACCGTCGCATAATATACTGTCCCGCTGCATAGTCAGGGCGGAGGCTAAGGTATTAGGGTAACCGTCCGTCCGAATTTTTAAAGGATTGTCCGTTTTTGAGGATTTCGTCTCTCGTTGTACCGAAAAACTTTAAACGAGACGATTTTTGCATATTTACCAACAATTTTGTTAAGAAATTGATGAATAACCTTTTTTTTGTGCTCATTTAATTTACCATTTTCAAACCGGTTTATTAAAATTTTGATAAAAAATTATTAATATTTACTTTTTTTTATTGTCGTTCTATATTTTAATTTTCCACATATGGTCACCTTATAGGCTAAGAAACCATTATCTGTGTTTTTTTTAGCACATTATATTATTTACAGTTGCAATATGTACCTATAACTGTAATATATGATATAAGGAAGCATGGATCTAAGTGTTAGAATGGATATTATTTGAACTAGGTACCTATATAATGATGCATCAAAATTTGTTCACCAAATTATCGGCTTCTACCGAGTGTTATTGATTATTGATAAATTCAATCGTTTATAAATGTATTTCGACTAATAAAAACGAAAATTTTTATTTTATTAAAAAAATATATATTCGGTAAATTTTATAATATAATTTTGAACTTCAATAAATAAAATTGAAACAGATTTTTTTAACTAGCTCATTATAATCTACAATATATAAACACTATGACATTTTATCAAAATTATTGTTATGTGTGAAATGGTTACTGTGTTGTGGCCATTAAGACATGTTACGGGGTGACTGTTATGATATAGATTTATTTTGTTAGTTAATTCTTTACATTTTACTTATTTTGTAGTTTGTTTTTATTGTGCTTACCTAATAATTCCAAAGGTATAGTGTTCAAAAATATAAAATTGTAATAATAATATTATTATTATTAATAGTTATATATTATATGACTTGATACACATAGGATTTTAAAATTTTAAAATCGAAAAACATTACGGATGTTGCATTATTTTTTCATTTTATTTTTTATAATAAATATTTCATTAACTTAAAAATTTAATTACATTATAATTTTTGACATTTTAATTAGTTTATCTACTTCACTAAATTGAAATTGTTTAAAAATAAAAAAATTAAATACTGGTTAACAATATTATTAAAAATCTATTTACTTTTACAGTATGTTTTTAAATTTAATAATAATACAAAATACATTGAATGGAAGACGTTGAATTTGATGAGGGATATTTTAGAGAACAATGAAATCAACGTAATTTTAATACGCTGCACTTTTTACCGGTATGACTCTTAAAACTGTACACTGTACAGTGAACAAATTTTTGATACAAGATTTCTAGTAGATCGACATTTTTAAAATAATTTTTATGAGTAAACTATGATCTTTAATCCGAAATTAATTTAATTAAAAATGTATATTGTCCTCTGCTCTGCCCAATAAAAAAACTCAGGTCAGATGCAAAGTATTCTGTCCAAAATATTTTATATTACCGTAAAATTTGAACATGCTGTATATATGGATGCTTTATAATAAATATCAGTTTTGTCTTCAAAAGGGATCTTAGCCATCCCATACAAAATTATTGGCCACGCCACTGCTCCGACACATTATCATTAATAACTCTAGGATTTAAATGCATTTAAAATTTAAATACACATTTATTGTTATTATTATTATTATTTTTGTATGCTTTCAAAGCTACAAATGTGTTTTAGATGCATACGAATTATATGACTTTATTTTTATTAGGACATTAAACTCCGAGCCCTAATAATCATATTATTAATATTTTATATTATATTATGTTGTACTGTTAAAATAAAGATATATTTTTCTCTCGCTAATCGCATTGATTAGTGCCCCTTGAAACATTTTATTTTATTATATACATATACGATAAACAATAATATATATATACATATTATATGTTTTTTTATCTCTTTATATATTGTGTATAGGTACTCTGTATATATCATTTTAACTCTGGGTCGTATAATTTAAAACTCAGTACATTCTCCCTCTCTGTAAAGTTATTGAAAGTCAGTTGGAATTTTGAGACTGTAGAAATTATTACAACCACCCTCCCCATCTTAGCCTATATACCATTTACCACACCTTATATAGTATTGTATAGTATATATATAGATTAAATACCTAATATACTATACTGCAGGCAAATCTCATTATCAAAATGTCTTATAATACAAGTCATAGAATGTTTTAAAATCGAGTGCCATCAACAATTATTGTTGTCATAAAAATGTAAGATATAGATCAGTAAAAAAAAAAAAAAACCATGGTAGTATAAAATGTTGATAAATGATAACCATTTGCAACTATTGAAAGTGTATGGTCGAAACATAAACACCACGTGTTCAATCATCTTGTTTTTTTAAAGATCATAACAATTTTAAGGATTACGTAGTCACACAAATCACACAAAAAATTCTAATATAATCAAAAGAAAATCCTGACATGTTTGAAGCCTATATTCGTGTAATTTTAGTCTTAGATAGTAAACGAAACAAGAAAGATGGTGATTTTACAATGATGTTTATTATTATTTGTTTTATTTTTTTTAGTATCTTTTTATAATATGTTTATGTTACAACTTATTTACATCAATAACTCATTAAATCGTATAAACATAATATTGCAACCGTTCATATCCACCGGAAAAACTAATGTAAATTTTAATGTATATCCCCCTGCTCGTTGAAAGCTCAATAGAGTGGTGTATATTATATACCAAATAAATAGATTTATCGTATACACAAATCTACATATTTTAGAAAAACTCTTTCAACGTTCTATCGATTACATAATAATCAAAAACATTACCAACATTTACTCATCCAACAACATTCAAAATGTATTCCAACCACGACATCAGGACATCGTGACGACATCGATTATATGTACGCAAATGCAAACTTATATATTAGACCAAACTAATGTTTTTCATACTCAAATATATACCAATAAATTATTCTGAAACAAAGTGAAACATTTCAAGCTCCTCTGTAACTGTTTGCTAATAATATACCTCCGTTTGTTATCCATGTTAGCCCCCACACACACTTCTTATGTGGAGCCCATTATTTTCTTTGAATATCTAATTAAAATAATAATAATAATATTTGAGTAGGAAATTAAGTTAAATAAACATGTATGCTTTTAGCTACATAAGTTGATTTTTAAATAGGCAATACTTTCAACGAGTTAAGAATGAGTGACGACCAAAAAATGGTTTCCTAAATTATTAACAATTCGATTAGCAACAATTATTTTTGTATTATTTTTAAACAATATAATATGTCATTAGTGCCTAAATTTCCTTGGGCTATAGTTTTAAAGACGCCTTACAATTATACTATTTTCAAGTAGGTGCCTAATCTACATAATTGTAGTTGTCTATCCATAATATAATGTATAATACCTACTTAAATTTTTTTTAAACCATTAAAATGCATAGTTGTGTACTTGTGGCAATTGCATAACATAAAAATAATTTGAATCTTTATTTTTAAATGCATAGAATATAATTTAAATTGCAGACAACCATAAAATGTACATTTTAATTCTATTAAAAATGAAAAATAAACCATAACCAAGAGTAATGGTATTTATTGCACGATAGTCTCAATTAATTTTGAACATGCTGCAGTAAGTTTTTAGCGTTCGTAATTTATTCCCAATTGACTGACGCTAAATAACTTAACTGAAACAAGTGCATAGTTTAATCCTTTGTAAATAAATGTAATCATTATAGGCATATGTAGCATAATATAGTAAAAATATAAAAGTATACATATTTAATTTCCATTTTTATTTTATGGATCTACCATTAAAGAAAATTAAAATATGTCAATCATAAATTTAAAAAATTATTAATTTTAAACCTATACACTGTATACAATACACATATATAACACAGGATTGTTAATAATTGATTTTAAATTAATTTATGTGGATGATTTGTTATACTCGGTTCGACGCTATAGGTTAACGTATAATATCGTCTAGTAAAATTTATTTTAAAAGTTTTTTGAATAAACTTGTACATGTGTACCGTTGTTATTCGTTAAATCATGTGCAATTTCTATATGTTTATTGGCCTTGTTTGAATTGATAAAAAAAAAAAAAGATAAGTAGACGATAAGTATATGAATATAATATCGTATATTATGCTAAAAAGTTTACGATATCATATTTTTTGACAATCAGTAGTAGACATTACGTGATTACAATATTCATACATCAAATTCGAAACCCAATAAAAATATATATATATTATACATATTTTTTTACCAGTAAATTTTACGAAAATAATTCGATAAATTTTGATCTTGGTTAACAATCAGAACTATATTGTTCTGCAGTAGGTACAAGTTCTCTGCCAAAAAATGTTGTACACAATTATTCAAAATAAACCTGACAATAAAGGATTTCATATTTAATATCATTAAATAACTTACTTAAATATCTTAATTCGTTACATTTCACTTACTTTTGCGTTCAGGTTTAGATTAGATTAAGTTCATAAGGTAACGTATAAATTCGTACCAGACATAATATATACATTTTTAAAATCATTAAATTACTTATAGCCATATCTGTAAAGTATTTAAGTAAAAGTATTTGAATAAAAGTATTAAATACTTTTTCAATTATATCTAGTTTTTCGTTTGCCACGCGTAAACATGAAATTATAAAACTATATTTCATTAATAAATAATATTATTATTTTTTTTTTAATTTTTTAATTTTGTTTTATTTTTAAAAAGTGTAAATTATTTTAACACTCAATGCTTAATTATTTAGAAAAATTTATACTCAAACTAATTTCAGGTTATTGTTTTATTTTTCTACTTTTCGAGTACCTATGTATTTAAATAATATAATATTATAGATTTATTTCCTCAGACTCTCAATATTGCTAATAGCGAAATCAACTACTCGTATATCATGTACATATATACGAACATTTTTATATTATAAACTAGAATCTGAGACTATACTAATTCAATAAATAATTATAACATATATTATATATATATATGTATGTATATTATACATAATGACTTAATCTTGGTTTAATTTTCATATAAAATATAAATCCGAATATCATTATAAATGATAAATATAAAAATGTAAGCTAATTTATTAATTAATTACTCTAATCAATTGAGTCATTAATATAATTGATTTTTATTAGATTTAAGGAAGCTTTAATTAATATCCACTTGAATAAAAGAAAAAAATGTTATGTTTTAATATAAAACTACAATTAATTTTAGATGATATTGACTCAAACTCATTCTATAAACATTACTTAAAACGTTTTAATATTTAATACGCACATTACTATATGACGTAATAAGCTAATCAAAGTTTAGAAGTTTCAATTTTTAGGTTTAAATTAGTACATTAGAATATCGAATATTCGTTATACCTGTATCAATTATTATATTATTATAAGAGCGTTTAAATTAATACTACCTACCTAATCGATAAACAAATAATATTATTTTTCGAATAAGTAATTAGAACAGTTACAATAATAATCTTTCATTAAAAAAACCATCCTTTAACCATATTAAATCCATTAAAATGATATTATTTTTAAGACAATTCATGGATATACATAATAATTAAATAATTTACGAAAACAAAAAATGTATGTACTCGTATCAAAACATAGTAGGGCATAAATGCAGTTTAGCTCCCAAGCGATTTTTTGGAATTTTTTTTTTTAAATGTGTTTTTGCATGCCTAATTTGATGACTTTTTAAAAAAGTCGCTCAAACTTCATTTAGAAGTTATGGTCTAAAAACTTCAAAATTATCGATTTTTCTAAAAATGGTGTTTTCGAGTTTAAAATACCAAAAATTTATATTTTTGGACATTTTTTTTTTTTTTGAAATGTTAGTATTTATATGCTCAACATTTTGGTGGAATCAAAATTTACCTATCAAACATACTTTTTATGTTATTGTTAATAAACCACGTAAAACTAAATTCTAAAGTTATTTCAAGCATTTGCATATTGAAGTAACTCAAAATTGATTTCGAAAAATCGTGAATTTTGGAGTTTTTTGACCATAAATTCTAAATGAAGTTTGAGAGACTTTTTTAAAAAGTACCACCAAATTAAGCATGCAAAAACACACATTTTGAAAAAAAAAATTCCAAAAAATCGCTTGGGAGCTAAACTCCATTCGTTCCCATAGTAGTATTATATTATGTAAAACTGCACTAAGTAAAAAAACAAAAAAATTATTTAATGACAAATTATAACAACCTATATATTTTATACTATTAATTATGATTAACAATATATGCGATTTTCAAAATAACTACCACAGCACCTTATATGAATGAGTAAAACATACGTTCGCACAATAAAACTTTACTAAAATTATAATATAATTTATAATTACAAAAAGGTATGTAAAATATTTTTAAAATTGAAATAATTTATTAAATTTAATTAGTTAAACCTAATAACTGCAACACGTCTGTTTCGTTGTATTATTGTAAAACCATATCCTTATATAACATAATACTTAAATATAATTTTTTTTTTTATTCAATTTTAAATTAAATAGAATATTTGATTTTAAGACAAAAAAATTTAAAATATATATTTTTTAATTTAGTTATTCAAAATCCATCATATATTACATTACGTATATTATAAGTATGTAGGTAAGTCTATCACTAGGTACTAGGTTACTACTTATTTATCACTTTTTTTATTTTTAATGACTTTTGATCAATTCGCATACCTAATAACTTTTTAAAATTAAGTGTTCAAGTACAAAGGCATTTGGACTTAATGGGTCAGATGGCTCGCTTGGATGATGTTTTCGAATTTTATATGTATATATTTTGCAATTTAGAATTTGAAAGCAATGATGAATCACTGCATCCATAAAACGGCCAAGAGCATAGTTTGTTTTACAACTGTATTTTTAGTAGGTATAACTCGTAAACAAAATTGTTTGTCAGGAATTTCGAGATATTATAATAGGTAATGTTAGAATATGATATTCGATTAACCTTAAAAGATCAAGTCTAAAATATTCAAAACAATAAATTCTAGTGTAAGATATTTAAAATATGATCTTCGTAAAACTTGAAAAATATATGATCGTGATTTAAACTTTAAACACTTGTGTAAGAAAAATTGTGACCGACGATTTGTATTATTTTCAAGATGTAATTAAAAAAAACACTGCATCATTAATCATGTAGGTACCTAGGTCTTTTATGTAAGTCTAGTCCATTAAATTTCTTTATTTAAAGATTATGTAAAATATACCTAAGTCAAACTAAAATAAATATAATCAGTGGAATTGTAAAGTATCTAAAATAATGTATTTTTTAATTAAAGACAAAAGAACTAAATTCAATTTTGTTAAACATTGACCAATTTCACAATTATTTTTGCCCTGGACGATATAACACGATTTCTCCAAAGTTCATCTGTATTATATTTCCAATATCAATATATTCATCACATACATAAAAACTCATATTAATATTATAAAACCAATCATTCAATAAATTCAATTAACTCAGATATATGAATATACAAAATATTAAAACGTAATTTCAATATTAATTTTAAGAGTATGTTGTGTATTTTACCAAATAAATTATTATTAGTCGATATGCATTTTAGATATTAACGGTTCTCCACTAATTTTTCACTAACTTTTGGTCCGCTATTATAATCGCCTTCAATTTAAACAATATGGATATTGACACACCCAGCTAGTGACCTAATAATATGCCAAGTTGCTACTTGTGATGTGTGGAATATATGGAATTTTCAAAATTATAATATGTTCATAATTAGCGTAAATATATAGGTACCAAAAGTTATTGTAGCATATTTAACCCTAATCGTTAAGGGAAAAAAACAATACTATATTTATTTAAATTAAGCTTTAATAATATAATAGATAAAAAAATTAAAATTCTAAGGTAAGTTCGAAGTACTTTTATGTATGAACCGAGCTTAAGTCCTCTTATTAAATGTCAATAGGTACACATTAGGTATCAATATTTACAATTTACCTACTAAAAAAACTCGGTTAAATAACAATGAACTATATTAAGTATAAATAGACTGCGAAGCACATAAAAGTAATCCTACTCTATAGTTACATTTCAAGATTAGAGTAAACAAATATAATAATAATAATGTTTTTTATACTATTATTATAAATTATAAAAATTTAATGGGTACATATTTGATAATCTCTTGACTTCAATTCAACTTGATATACAGGAAGAAAACGAATATAGAATTTTATAAGTATTACATTATGCTATAATCAAGTGCATAAATGGCATATATACCTATATAAAAATGAACTATATTAGGCCTAACGGGAGTTTTGTTCACTCTCTTATTATATTTTTTCTAATGATTTAGACCTAAATGTTTGGCAAAATTAAGGGTACTTAAAATGTTACTATTTTAATTCTGTAAAAACATTTAAGTTTATTGACTTTTATATCAAAGTTAATCTAAATTCATATAAAATTGATTATCATATTTTCTTTAACCGATCAACTTTAATGCTTTGGTAATTTTGGTACACCGTAGTTCAGAGACTTGACTTGATTGCAAGGGCTTAACAGATCGCCTGTACATTTATTCTATCTTTGAATTAAAGGAACCAAATTATGAACACCCATTAGAATTATACCCATCTATCTATGGATTTAGATATATATATATATATATTGTAGTTGGACTGAGCATTAGAGGCATTCCATTCTATTTCACTATTTGAATAATTTTGGTACACCGTAATTCAGAAACTTGACTTGATTGCAGGGGCTTAACAGATCACCCTTAACTAATGATTATTAATGTACATTGATTCTATTTTTGAATTAGAGGAACCAATTAAGAGACACATATTTCTGTAGTAATACCGAAAAGTATATTTTGTGTACTTAGTAACATTCATCGTACTCACAACCTCCTTTTTAAATCCTTGTCATACTCCATTATACAGGATGTTAGTAATTAACGTGTTATATTCCATTATACTCCAAAGTACCTACTCATTTGAAATTAACCGTTAGATACCCTTAGATATTTATACATAATCTTTAAGTAATATAATAAAAATAATGATGAACCACACCCATTATTAATATTCATTGCTTATACTATTATAATTTATCCATATCTTATCTTATTAAATTATTCATTTATAGATCCTTCATTTATACAAAGTTTTATCATTCTAAAAAACCATATAGCTTTTAATTTAATTTTTATTTTTATTATATTACACTTAACTAAGTTAATCGATTTTTGATATGACCATCAGAAGTATGTTTAAATTTACGTTAAAATATCAATATCTACAAAAAATAGATCGTTTAATAAAAAAAAATTCACTCCGAAATTACTTGGAATGAAGGTCCATCATCAATATAATTAATCAATAACTATTAATATAAGTTAATAATAATATTATTATTATTATTAAAAAAAGTTCGTTTACAGAACTAAAATCAGAATATCCTAAATATAGGTAGGTAGGTAGTAGGTATACCATTAATATTTTCAGGCTTTTCGGTTTTTACTGACGTCTAGTCATTTCAATACTTAATTATCATTACGCGACAATGAAAAAAAAAAAAATGCTACAGACATAGGACTGTTTTAAAATAAGACTATTTCAAAATTACTTTCTAAATTTATTTAAAAGCATTTCATTTTTCAATTGTTGGATTTGAATTTTTCTTAAAACGTCGATAAATTACCTGTATTATAATAGGCATTGTTACTATTACTACATTATATGTGTGCATATTATCTGTATTTACTTGTTTTTCGGATACTTGGATGGGATTCTTGAACATTATCCATGTGACGCATTCAGAACACGGTGGTGTCGTCAATGATCCGTGATATGTCCAGTAAGTGACGTCCTCTGAAAGTGAAGTATGCAAACAATATTATGCAAAAGCATATTGACGTAGTGTTCATGTGTGTGTAGGTACCTAGGTCATTAATACTATTCGTGAGTAAATGGTTTTATTTTTAAATAATAGTTACCATAATCATCAAAATGCCACTACTCGTATATATTATGTGTACGGTTTATAATACAATATGTTATATAAGGGAAAATGATTAATTACCAGGAAAAAGACGTTTCGGGTCGATCGAATTCGTTATTTCGGCGGTCTGATTGCGTAGAGCCACCTGGGGAATCAGCGAAACAATTTTTTCCAACTCATCGTGAGATTCTGTGCTAGCCTAAAAAAAAAAAAAATTCAATACAGCCAAACGGTACACGGTTATCAATACTATTTGGAAAACAGATTACCACCAGAGCGCTGTAGTATTTAAAAAATGGCCGTCCTATTCGGGTTATCAATTTATCATTATTATTTTTATATTACCAAGTGATGGTAAGCGTTAATACTATAATAAACACAGAATATATTTTAGTTCATGCTTATGTATTTATTTTCTTGATATTTTCATTAATACATTTATTGTACATTATAATACGATTACCTTTAATTTACAATGGCACTACCCTTAAAATACATATTTCAATATGCTAAATGCAATACTAGTTCGAGAATTGCCATTGAAGCTGAGCAAATACTTAACTCAAAACAAAATTGTAATATGTGGAAAATTAATTGAGATAAGTTTGTTTTTAATAATAATTATACTAAATTGTATTATATATTATGAATAAAAATACTTTTTACAATATAATATAGTTAGGTATCTATTGACAGTATTGTAAAAAATACTTTTAAAATGTATTTGAATACTTTTACAAGCTAGAAAAATGTTTTTTTAATATGTTTAAGTAATTATATATTAAAATTACACTACAGCTAAGTTTATGCCATACAATATAACACAGATATTATAATAATGTCATAAATATCGTTTTAGACACATTTCTTTGTAGGTATTTTCTTTCAGTTAATTTTTAAATAAAACCCAACTAATTTTAATTAAATTTGATATTTACATAGTTATTTCAAAATTTGTGTCAGTCAGTCATTTCGCTCATTTTTGTTGTAGTCCAATTTTAATTTCAAGTCAAAAGTCATTTTATTAAATAAAGTATTTACATTTTTGCAAAAATACAAAAAAAAAAATGTATTTAAAATACTTTTTAAATATTCTTTGATAGTATTTAAAAATTATTTTAAATACACAAAAAGTATTTAAATACTTTGTATTCAAATACTTTACAACACTACCTATTGAAATGGTTTTTCTCTTTTTAGTAGATTATTTTAAGCAATATATTTAAAAAGTGTCAAAACATGAGCTACACAATTCAAAAACTGTGTATTGATGTTTATTATTATACTTTTTGTTTTTATTACTTATTTGTATTTGTTGTGCTACAGTATATAATAAAAAGAGTAAATCGTGTATCAACAATAAAATTACGTTGGATCGCAACTTCACAAATGCACAACCAGTACAATAAAATAATAATATATTACCCGATTAGAATAACTAAAATCTTATCCACCAGAGAGCGTGTCGTTAATCTGTTTCCTCAATAGAGAATATAACTTTATCGTAATATTACGTATCGTTAATTAATTAATAGAAAATAGAGATAATAATATAATAATAATAATAATAATAATAATAATTAATAGTCTTAAATAATAAGATGGCGGTTGCGTCTCAGAATCGATAACACTCAACGTGTCTGTGACGGACAAGATATACTGTGGGGTACTCACGCGGAGTCATAAACAGACCCATCCATTAGAAGTTTTCACGGTATTCTACTCTGAGGACCCGATAAAAATTTCTAAATGCCCCGACTTGTACCGATCTATAACTAGACAGGTACAAGTGTTTTAGAGATTAATTGACATTTGACAGATTAATCCCATATTGGAGGTTGAAGTTGATCCGTTTCATTGTTTCTAATCAATGCTAACAAAAATGTAAAAAACAAAACAGTAAAAATGGTCTCAATACTACCGTACAATGTATATTTACAAATATGTTAGATCAGACCCAGACTCGGCACCATAATTTAATCGGGATAAATGTAGTATTCGAAACCAATAGTAAATATAAAATGTCAATGTGTTTTGAATAGAGCCGAGAGTGGACTAGACCTACATATCTTCAACCAATCTCGCCTTAAACCATGCATAATTTTCGAAAAAGTTTTCAACAACTACATAGTATAATATTGTGTATGGTGTGTTAAATACCTGTAAGAACACTCCAAGTACAGCCAAACCATCTGGATGGGCAATGGCTTCGGCAAACGAATTGTACTTATCACAGTTCCAGTGAACAAAGTGTAACTGAAACATTTAACATTGATAAATCAAAGTATATCCAAACGATTAAAATCATATTTAAAATGAAAATATTAAGAGGACGCAACCCACACGTTTGTTGTCTCACATACGCATATCTACGTACCGCATTCTTACTACAGTTTTTTTTTTTTTTTGTAATTAATATTAGAGTAAATTTACCTATTATCAAATTTGTAGAGGAGAACATAACGCTACGGTATAAACTATACCGTAGCGTGGAGTTATTTAAAAAAAATTATTTTTGAAACTAGTTATACGCATTCAAAAAAATGAGTTATTTAACTACTTATGACTTGTTTAAAAATGAAATTTTAAAAAAAACTTCATTCTACAGCATAGTTTATGTTCTCCTCTACAAATTTGATAATAGATAAATTTACTCTAATATTAATTATAAATAAACTGTAGCAAGAATGCGGTACGTAGATTTGCTGTGTTATGTGTATGTAAGACAACAAACGTGTTGGTAGCGTCCTCTTTAAGTTACAATAATGAAATTAAACCCATAGAGATACAGAATAATATTGAATTCTGTCTCTTGTAATGAAGTTTTTGGAGTACATTAACTTCAACGACGACCCGTGTAGATCAATAGGGATAAAAAAAATAATACAATAATGATAAATGACTAGTGAAATATACACGCGTATGAAACAATAGTTTTACTATAACGAATGGTCAACAATAAAACTTAAAAGAACAATAATAACATACGCAGAGGCTCAAAACGGGGAATCTATTGAGTAAGTAAGGAAAAAAAATTCGTTTAACATAGTTCAGGGTCGTTTCGGCACATGAGTACACTATATATGTTCGCAGATTTAAGTGATGTATTGAGCGCATTTATATAAAATGGAAAAATTTTCTCAGATGCCTGAAATCAACTTACCTCGCCAGCATAAGGCATTCCGTCAACGGTATGTTCTGATCCCTTAGAGCTTGTGCATCCCCAATGGCAATGAAATTGTTCCAATTTGTACTTATGTCCTAATGGACCACCAGAGAGTTCTTAAAAAAAAAAAAAAATACATTTTAATGAGACACCCCAACTTAGACATTTTCCATTGTCGGTAAAAGGTAAAAAAAAAATCCTTATATAAATTATAATGACCTAGATAGTCTCAATGATTGGGGCGATATGAATAAATTATTTTTTAATGTATCAAAATATAGAGTTATGACCTATTCAAAAATATATACCACTCAATCCTATAAATACTATTTAAATGGTATTGAACTAGATAGATTTTGTCGTTTTTAAGAGTACATTTTGATTCATTTCTTCTATTCAATAAGCATTATGCTTATATGCTCAACAAAGCTTCTTCTATGTTAAGTTTTATTAATAGAAAAGCTGTATGAATTTTAATAATCCATACGCTCTTGAATCTCTATATTATTCATTTGTTCGATCGGTATTTGACTACAACTCAATAATTTGATCTCCATACACTTCATGTCCAGCTCAAGCTATATTGAAGCAATTCAAAACCGTTTCTTACAGAAGATATCTTTAAAATGCGAGCTCCATCGTTAACAACATTAATCTTATTCACTACTATTATCGTTTATGAATTTGGAAACAATGGAAATAAGAAGAATTAGGTTTTATCTTTGTTTTATTTATAAATTATTAAATAATATTATACACTGCCCCGAATCTCGTCTACATTTCTTAGTTTCTGTTTGTCGAACTAGACAATTAAATACATTTTATGTGCCTTTTCGTCGATCTAATTACAGTAAAAATGCTCCAATTAATAGACCATCCATGTACCAAGTTAATTCTAATGATATTGATTCTTTTAATATACATCTATATAATGTTTTTAAATATAAGTTTTGTGACAAATGTTATAAATAATAGTATGTACTAGTAGTAATTTAGTAGCGACTTCATATAATATATAATATATATATATGTATATATATATATACATATTATTTCTGAATTCTAGTTTAAACTGTACACACAAAACATGTAACAATATTTTTGTTAATGGGCACAGCCCGTCTAAATAAATAAATAAACAACTTTACCAGTCTAACACTGTTTTAGGAAAATAAAAATGATTGGACACGTTAATGTTTAAAATTCGCCATCGTAGAATAAAGTGTTAATAATAATAAAATATACCTACACATCTTCAAAATACAAACAAGTTCTCATCTGTATGTGGGACAATAATGAATATTGTTTTAGGAATATATAAAGGCGTGTTGTGTTAATAGTGACCTAACCCTAATACACGTTATAATACTATAGACAAAAAAAAATATACTTTGCGGTTATTGTTAAAACGTGAATTGCTAATAATTTTTGTGTAAATACATTACACGAAAGTTTTTTTTATTAAATCTTATTAGTGATTATTATCCGATATAAACAATTTTTATTTTTTTTTTCTGAAAACAATTATTTCAATATGACGAAAAGTATGATTTTTTTTTTTTTTCAAGTGAACAAAAAATACCAGATCCTTCTCCTCCGGTGGCATCCACTTTCCAACCGTATCCGGTGTTGATAATGTTTGTACACATTTCCGGACAGTAATTCCAATACAATGGTTTACATTTTAGAGTCGTGTCATTGGTGGATTTGGACGTTTCGATGTTGACTGGCGATTGCAATGAACCGGCAGCTTGTGGAAAGAATTTCGGCCAGACGGATGGTCCTGTAACAGAAAAAATTCAAATTTCTAATAAAGAAAACAGCATTTTACTTTTTTAATAACCACATGTTAAACGTGTCAAAGTTCAAAAGACAACCGATGATTTTTTTAAATTAATATTATTGTGAAAATATAATATTACAGAGTACAATTAATAACAAATTCCCTATCCAACTATGAATTAAAATGTTATTTCTTGGTATATAAAAACCATGCTCGTGACTAGATAGTAAATATATCAATATAAGTATGACGTATTCCGTTTTTTTTTTTAATATATATATAACTAATATTTTCCTAATGGAATAATGAATCGCGGACGCAAGTTTATAATTTCTTAAGACGCGTTTCCTGCTCCTAATATTTATTTAAATAGTTTAAAATACATTATCTACATAACGAAAAAATAAAAACAATAACAATAATAAATAAATAAATAATGTAGGTACTATAATAATACAATAATAAGGCGTGTTGTGATATTATAAATATAACCGGTTGATTATTACAACCACACGTTGAACTGGTTTTTAATGATTATAGGTAATTTGTGTGTCACTAAATTACCGACGTTATGTATAATACTGGTAAAAAGGTATATATGGCTCAGTAGTTTTACGACTTACAAACGGGCAAAAAGAAAATAAAATTAAAAAACAAAATCGTTTCGAAATATTAATAACATCAATTTTAAAACAGTTGTAGCCGCAATTATTTTGTATATTTTTTTTTATAATGAATATTTGAAAGTAATACCTACTATCTATATTTTACATTAAAATTAACTTTTGTCGTTCGACGGCATTGAAAGTCATTATACTTATATACGTATTATTAATATGAAATCATTTTGCTTTCCATTTAAATTAATTTTAAATCGATTAAAATATATTTATTTATTATTTATATTTCTTGGTACCACATCACTGTAAGCTTGAACGAATTAAAATTATGTATTATATAGCGACATAAAAAATTACAATAGAGTTATTTCATACTATAAATTGATAAGATTTAATACACACAGCAAAATTACTCAATTACTCATTATCTATTATGGAAAAATAATATATAATAATTAACAAATTAATGACAAGTTACACACTAACTCTTCAAAAAAATATTATGATAATGATTATCACAATTATCGCTAATTATCATTAAATTTAATATTCCAAAGACTCCAGCACGCATAAATCGAAATATTATATTATAAGTAGGGAACGGATTTTATTGTAATAAAAAAACCAAAATATGTAAGTACCTATCTACTTATTTTTAATGAAATATGAAATATAAAATAAAAAATAAATATTATACAAATTTGGTCGTTATGATCATTTAAATTTGAATTAGCATGAAAATCAGCTCTGGAAAAAAATATGAGCAATGCGTGCGAACATGATGTAAGCCCGGGTTAAAATCATTTACAGTACTTAATTTCACGCTTCCTCAATTACAATTCATTTTTAACATTATGTTTTATAAATGATAATTAATATGACGAAAACCTTGACATTTTATCGCGTGGAGTTCCTATAAAAATATTTAACTTTAAAATAATAAAACAAATAAAATCCGAAAATGGTTTATTTATATTTGATAGATATTATGAGTTAGTATAGTCAATTGTTTTTAATTATTAGAAATGTACATTTAATTAGATTGACCTATTACCAAATGTATATAGAAGAAAATAATAAAATATTATGTCCGACCGTTGTTTATTTCCGAAATATTAATTAAAAAATAATTTAAAAAAAAAAATATATATATAGCTATTTGAATTATTGTGGTTTAAAAACAGTTGTAAATCTTTTTAAAATTAAAATTTGGGGAAAAAAATTACGATCGGGTAAAGATAATATATTCTTATTTATAAATTTGCTATATTATAGCTGGTCAATTTACTCTAATATTAGAAATGACGAAGCTGCAATAAGAATGCTGAACGTAAATTTCCTATATTATCAGTTGGTTAGACGGAGACAGCAAATGCGGGAGTGGCGTGCTCTTAATATTATAATATGAGAGCGTTCGGAATGAATGACGATTTGGGGTTATATAACTCGCCAATGCACCGCATGAAAATGGTCGGAAAAATGTCCGATAAAAACAAAACAATGTGTTTAAATGTAAAAATGCAAAAAGTTCGAAAAAAAGGAAAACAAATTTGTAGCTTGCAGGATTAGTACATAGATACCATAGGATTTGCAGTGAAAAAAAATATCATCAACATCGCCCATATCTATAGTTATATAAGCTTTTGTTTTAAAAAAATATAATTCGACCGCAAAGAATAATATTCGATTGTGTTCATCGTATCTTTTGAATGTACCCTTACATAATGTGTGTAAATCCTGATTTTACCAACAAAGTATTATAATTTATATATGATATCCATGATGTTGTTGGGAGATTTAATTTTTGACCGTATAACATTTTATAACATCAAGTTGTATACACCATTTGCATACGTATATAATACATGTATATTGCATGTGTATAATTTGTTCTCAAATATATATATATATATATATATATGTATATATGCAGACTTGGGTAAAATATTATTTAAAAGTATTTCAAATACATATTTTGAGTACTCGAAAAATTCAGGATGATTCGAATACTTTATAATAATATGATATTCCCAAAGTATTTGGAATAGGTACTTCACAAAAAGTATTCCAAATATTTTTAGAATACTATTTCTTGTCTACATTATGTGCAAAATTTCAATAATGAAAATATTAAGTAATAATTATGATTATAATATTATTTAATGGAACATAAACGAGGGGTTCTAATTATTTTAAAATCTAAACGAACATATATTTTAAATATATAATCGGAAACCAAAAAGTATTTAACACGTATTTGGAATACTATCTATCGTCTATATATACTTACCTATATATAGATAGATAGGTACATAATGTAATTATTTTAAAATCCGTTTTCTCGCGATATTATTACAAACCGATGAAATTTGACGACACAAGCGTTTATGGAGTTAAGTTTTGTTTACTATTACGTCTCGTGTTGTTTATAAATTTCATTTCTTTCGGGTACGGATAGAACGTGTTATTTTCGTAATGTATATATAATAATAATACGTAGTTACGTATAGATACGTTAGTAATGCAGGTAGATACGTATAATTTATTTATTTTCCCACAAGACGAAATTTTTTTTATTCTTTTTTAATTTGCAGAAATCAAAATAACACACTCACACACATGCATTCTGCGAACGTCGTACATGATTAATATCGTATTTTTGACATACGACGTAGGTGAATTATACGGTTTATATAACCGGTTACCAGAGATGGGGGACATGTTAGGGTATATACCTATACGTGTCCGTGGCCTCGCGCAAAAATATTATTCGGCTTTCACGCGCGCCGGCCGACTCGTCGAGCCCGCGGCATATAAATTGCAATCTATATAAAAAAAAAAAATTAAAAAAAACGTCGACCACCTCGGGGCACATATACAATATATACACACAACAATAATAATAATAATAATAATAATAATATAATGTATGACGTCAAAATCAAAATTATTTATGCCACTAACATACAGATGTGCAACTGCAGATATCCATATGTACCTATATAATGCATACAGGTATATAATAATAAGATGTGTGTATCTGCGCCTATATAAACTTGACCGAACAATAGCCGAATGAAATTTAAAAAAAAAAACACTTCTCGTCGTTTTCGAATTTGTATTGTAAAACCTATGGGTTTTATGTGCTATTTTTCGGTCCTGCGACATTAATTCGCAAGACTCTTCTTTTTTTTTTTTAATTTCCTCGGCCATTGACACCGACCGGTAACCTGAATTTCTACTACTGCTACTATACATATACACTATATTCTATACGTAAATACACTGCGCATTGATTAACTTTTTCATTTTGTGTAACATATACATATATATTATATACCTTACAAGGCGTATATATATATTTATATAATATTATTATAATATATATTATCCTAGTTCCGTTCGTCCAGAAACAACGAAATCGTATCCGATATTAGTGATAACCGAAGAGCACGGAATTTATAATGCTCTAAAAATATATACATGTATAAATTACCTTAAAAAAAAAAATATGAAAAATGTATCCGAGTTTTTTTTTTTTAATAAACCTTATATTTTTTAAAAACCAAACTCAGTAAACCACTGAATACTGGATATTATAATATTGACCCTATAGAATACTTATAGAAACTTTAAAATTATATGGGAACAAGTAAAACCTTGTGGTTGCGATAAAAATATTAAACTAAATTTACATTAAATTTTCAAAAATTTTTTTAATGTATGAATCGAATTTTGTAATTTAAAAGCGATGTATATATATAGTCGTGAATCGTTTTCAATCAAATTTGTGCATTAGTATTTACTAATTACATATATCTATACTAATCAATTATATATATATATATATATATATATATATGCCGGAAGTTACCGAATTATACATATTATGTATAAATGTTTTTTTTTGTGTACTTATACACGTATTTTGGTAGGAAGAGTTAAGTAAGAATTTTTAGGTACAAAGCTATCTGTTATCAAATTCATTCTAAATAATGTTTTATAGAGGTCATACGTCATATCCTGAGAATTGGTTCAAATAGTGTAGTGGATTGCAAGAGAACTATTGGGCTAATTGTTTTACATATTTTTTTTTTTTAATTTAAAAATACAAATACTGAAAAATAAAAATAATGAAAAAAAATTCAATAATTTTTAGAAAAAAAAATTGAAAATAGTCACTTTAAAAAATTGGTTAAATGAAATAGTAAAAATTGTGAAATTGTAAAATGGTTAAATTTAAAAATCGTTAAATTGTAAAATGGTTTAAGTTATCGAAAAAACCTTTCGTAGGTCAATTAAAAATCTAATTAAGAATATGCATACAAAAAATTAAGGAAATCGGACAATCGGTTTGGTAGTTATCACGAATACTACTTTGAAACCCCGCATTTTGAGAAATACGAATTTAAAGTATTAAGAATACGCTATACATGCGTTTTAATGGCATTAAAACATGTTCTAACTTTTTAAGCAAAACTTCTCTCCTTATTATAGTATCTCCTAGGTATCGTAGATTTTAAATTTTAAAAGAATATGATAGATGATATATTTACTATGATCAAACATTTTAGCTAAAAAAATCATTTAAAATTTTTTATTAAATTTGAAAATTTGAGGCGTGTGCATGGCAAGTGCAGATCGAGCAGCGAGACTGAATTCGTTCACTTAGGTATATATATGTCAATATTTTAGATACTGAAGTCGTTGTGGGCTTAAAATATTTCTAAAAGATATACATTTAAAAATATGTAAGAAAAAAATTTATATTTTTCTAACACCGAGAAACGTATATGACCCCTTAGCATAGAAGAAAACTACCAACAATGATCCAATATATTTATGAATAGAAAAATTTTAATGTCAGAAACTTAAAATGTACCTACATTAATTATTACCTATATTAATATATTTACCATAGCTTTATATATTGACGTCATTAAAATATCAAAAGATATAAAAAAACACTTTTAAGTAATTTTTATAAATTTTAAAATTCGATTTGTTTTTTATGCACTTTTTGAATAGAAGTCAAATAGGATTATATAGGATTATAGGGTAGAAATCTTTCCAATAGGAAATTTACTGTCATTGAAAATGTATAAAGGTAAATTATCGATTTTTTTAAGCATAAAAGCATTGATAATAAAGGATAACTATCAAAAATTACGAGACAATTTTAATAAATCGGAGAATAATACGTGTTATTTTCCGTAATACTACATCGAGTTTCACACAGAATAGTTTCATTAAAAAAAATAAATGATTCATCATTGTTTATATATATCCACCACCCATCTAACGAGCAAAGTGTTTCTCCCCCTTGCTGACCGGTTCATTTAATATTATTCAAGTGAAATTATCCTATCTAACAACGTAGTTTAAAAAATTAATTTATATTATAAATGTGTGATATTAACTATTAATTTTTATTTATTTATTTAACGCCAGTCGACAGAATATACATTATAATAATTTGTTTAAGTACATAATTGAAGAAAAAGCGGCCAAAATACTAATCTACAACTTAAAGTACAAAATAATTAGCACTTGGCACTATGAACCATTATATGGATTGGGGTATTGCATATCATAACCATAAAGCGTATATGCTGTAGAATGGTACCTATGCGGAACATAAAATTGAACTTGGTCTCACGTGGCACAAGTATAGAGACTTAAATCTGCTAGAGCAGATAAAAAGTTATTATCTATTGTAATGCGAAGCAAAGAAAGAGAGAGAATTTTAAACAAATTATGCAATTTATCATAATCATGTAATCATGGTACAATATTTTTAGGTAATACTTTGACTATTTTAAAGTTAAAAAAAACTTAATTTCTCTCACAGATTATTATAAATTTCATTTTAATTTCTCAAATGTTTTTTTTTATAATTTTCTCTCTCTCTATATATATATATATATGAATAAAGAATTTTTAGTATCTATACCACTAATATCTTTAAGAGGACGTTACACACCTAATTTTTAAAGGGTTTTGTTTTGTATAGGTAATTTTTATGAAATTTAAAGAAAAATTAAAATCAACAATTTAAAAACATTTAATTATATTTTAAAAATAATTTAAAAATAATCATGTGTCAGTACTATTTTTTATTGTATTATCACGATATTTGTTAAAAATCACGTTCACGCTCTATAACTAGGTACCTACAACTTTTCTCTGTATAACCGCAGAGTCAAAATTTATACTAAATATGAAAGATGAGAACATATATTATGCCGTAGCGTGGAGTTTTTTTTTAAATATATTTTTTGGATGTATAAAATCCGTGATTAAAAATCGTGAAATTTTAACATTTTAAAATTTAAAAAAATATCATTAACTAAAAAAACTCATATATAACGCTACGGCATAATAAATATTCTTATATTTCATATTTTGTATAAATTTTGACTCCGATTACTAAGAAAGAAGTTATAGAACGTGAATGTATTTTAATATTGCTGAAATGAGTGTATCCTCTTAAAATGACAAAATGAAATTATTTGTGAATCAAGCCCCGTAAAGAAAATTACTATTTGATTAAATTTTAAAGTGCTTGCAATCAGCCAATACTCGATCAAGTATAACTAGTTTTTGATACCATTGATACCATCAGATGGGACTTTACTCGACTATTCCACCTATATGCATATCACATAGATTTTCTAGGGTAGGTAAAAAAATTGCGATAACACACAATAGTAGATATATAGTATTATACATATATTTACATATTGAAATTTTATAATATATTAGTAATATGCATAGGTCGATAACTTCTATATAAATGACGCTAATACGATACTGATCACGATCTATGCACATGGATCGAGGAATATCGGATTTATTGAATCTATACGACGCAATGGAGTAAAACATGTTATAGAAAAACTCGAGCAAGACGGGTAAGTCCACCTGAGTACCGAACCAAGTAATTTTCAGGAACGTAGGTAGGTAATTAAAAACGTTTCATAGGGGGGAAGGACATAAAAAGTTGACATGCAAGAATAACCTGCTTATAAAGAAATAAAAACAAATAAATCCATTTATAAGTAAAAAAAAATGTATAAGTAATATACCATTTTGAAATTAAAATAATTCTCTAAAATTAAAATATTAAGCTGATCATTAAATTAATATACGTGTTATAATATAATATACGATTAACTTCGTATTATATTTTAAAAAAAAAAAACCGTCCATAAAAGAAAAATGATAAAATTACATTTTTAAACATTTTAAATTCTACATAATAAATATTATTAAGTATATACCTAGTCCAAAATATAAAATATTTCTAGAACATTGTTATATACAACAAAATATATAATTGTTAAAATGTCAAACCTTGAGAGGAAACTCATTTTAATTTTAATTTCTTAAATTACAATAAAACGATAAAAATAGGTATATGTTTTTGTTAACATTGTAATTTTTAAGCGATTTATTTAAATTAACTTTTTTGATAATTTTTTACGATTTTTTCTATAAAGAAAACTGAAAATTCACAAATACTAGGTACAAAGAATAATAATTTGTGTACTATTTCTAATCTAATATAGATAATCTCGAAAACGTGATTTTGAAAAATTATCTTTTTTTATCACTTCTAAACAAAGACATACGCAAATACTACTGTAAACAATAATATAGCTTTCTTAAGCCGCTTATAAACTAAACGCACATGAGAAAATATATTCTTCTAGTTTCCGTCCTCTGTCACATTACGTCCCTGATCACTTGAATGACTCGCGAATTTAATAATATTATATAGTAATAAACTAATAATAATAATAATAATCAGTATGAAACAGTATTATATAGATACTACCTATAAAAAAATGTATATTTAATTAAGGCCGTCAAGGTCATTCCGTGTGGATATGGAAGTGCTAAAAAATAACAAAGATAACACCCATGTAAAATATTATTGCCATCACTTTTTCAGGATTATATACGAGATTACATACATTACTACATTACAATATATTATATATTGTGTGTGAGTAATAATATTGTACTATAATGATAACATATAGTATAGGTATTAATGACTAAATAACGTTATAAATCGTATGAAATTATAATTGGTATATAATGACGAACGTCTAAAACGCACGATATTTACATAAATATACAATAAATAGTCGAGTATATTTATCTATAATGACTAATAACATTCCGTGTTCTATATACCAACATATTATTATATTCTATGTTTTTTCTATATTTTTTTTTTTTTTTAGATTACATTTCAAACATTACATACCTAATACCAATTTTTTGTTTTTTTTTTTATATTTTCCAAAAAATAAGTTTTCATATTTTATCAGAGAACAGCCAAATTATGTATGTATTTGTTTATTACCATACCATAAGTATACGTCGATTTCGCAATTTATAGGAAAATAAATATATGTTCGGGTAGATAATATTATAATCTAACATGTATAGCCTATAGGTATATATATATTATATGTATAAGTAGATTATTGATTAATAATAATTAAAATGATTGCAAAGTATTATAATTTATTGATAATACCTATAGGTACCTAATATACTTATTAGATAAAAAATACTTTTAAGTTACAGAAACCTATTGGCTTATTAATATTGTAATGAATTATTTTTACCTATCCAAATATATATTTTAATTAATTTGAAACATAAACTCATTATTATGTAAAAAAAATTATTCACAAATGATATTAAAAATAGTAAATATACAATATACGAGTATACCTATGTATTTTATTTTATTTTTTTTTTTAATTACCCTATTATAATATAATAGTACATAATCATAATGAGAACATATTTTGAAATTATTTTCATGACACATAATAAATGGCACGATTGGATAAAATAATACACTTAAACTAGTATACATATACATGGTTAGAAGTTAATTAAAAATGATAAATTCATTACTTGACTATTATTAGGTCCTAACTTGTTATTTGGTTAATAATTTTGCGACGCATTAAAAGCGTATCTATAATATAATTTTAACATTCATTCTTTGAAAACATTTTGAATTCAGAATACTTTCATATTATATGCTATATATATATATATTGTCTAATATGATTTCACATAAAATATGTAGTCTAAAACTTACAAAATAAAATATACGCATATAACATAATTAAAATGTCGTCCAAAAAGAGATGATGGAAGTTAGTTTATCGCGTTCCTTCGGTCCTCACACAGGATAGCAAATTGTTATAATTCTATTTTGCATTATATTGCATTCGAAAGATGATTCTGAACGAAGTTCGGTAAGTATAATACTATTAAATAATTAAAACATAAATATGTAACCATAACAAATTTATTATTTTATTATTTCCCCTACATTTATAAAAAAATGTTTAAAAAAGTTTTTCTTTGCGCTTAAGAAAACTACTTCAAAGTACTAACCAAAACCAATTTACTATCAAAAAAGCTCATTACTCCAAAACTATTGCTTGACTCCTACTCAAAAAAATTTATATATATATAATATATATATTATATATATATAAACACACATCATCTTAAAACTTATTAATTTCTCACTCGGAATACCTATTTGAAAATGTATAATTTTGCAACATATATAAAATATATAGATATATATAGGTAACTACTATAGTTACAAAATAATAAATTTTCAAAATATACCATAATAGTCATATTTTCTTGTTTATTTATATATTATTATTTTTATAAGAATACCTACTTATTTTTTACTACTAATTTATTATCTTGAACATATTTAAAAATAACGACAATAAATATAATACAATATGAATGTTACAATAATTATGATATATGACGTTATATGCAAGTTTGGGTTGAAAATAAAATTCAATATACCAATATAAGTACGTTATAAACATTAAATACGTCATAAATGTGTTTTTTAATTTTTAATAATGATAATATTTGATAAATAAAACTCAATATGAGTAAACTTTCATTTCAGTATTAACGAGTTAGTTAAATCTAAGCACTTATTTTTAAATCTAAAATAAAGTAAGCCAATTTTCTTTTACCGTTTAATGCCGTCCTTATGTACTAAAGTAAAACGCTAAAACAAAGTTTATAAAGCAATCTATGACCTAGGCATTTAATATTCAAAGTCTTTAACACAAACTTATAAAAATACACAAATACAAATTTCCTCCATCTACATGCATTATACGCATTTTACTTTGAGGTTATAAAACTCTATTAATAACTAAAATTTAAATAAATTAACATCGTAAACGTTATAAAGCATAACTATTACCAGTTTAAAAAAAAAAAGCGTTATAAAAATCAAAAAATACATATTAACGATCGATTTAATTAAAACTTGATCTATAATATATGCATTTATCGTAAATTAATAATTATTTAACAATAAATGTGTTTTATTGGGTGGATTTCGAAGTAAATTCTATATATGAATTTATTGTATTAAAAAAAAAATCAAATGAAAATTGAGATTCAATAAATCTGTTAAATTTCCATCAAATGATGATGCGTAGTTCAAACTTATGTAACCAATTAACTTAAGACGTTTTTTTCTTTTTAATATAGATCATATACGCAACAAAATGTTACATATTATAAATAAAAAAAATAAAAAAGATTATCAAACGTATTTTTTTTATTTTGTGTTCCGGACTATCGAACATTCAAGGACAATTCAAAGTTATTATGCATATGTTCAATTTTTTTTTTACTTTTTTACATGTAGATATTATATTAACCAAACGGTATATATTAGCTACTGTAAATAACTATAATACAATATATTACTAATTATTATAATTTTATTATTTGTTTTTAAAGCCTTTTTTTTTTTTTTTTTTTTTTTTGCTATTATATTATCTATAGATACACGAAAATTCACGTTATATTATTACTTATTATTGTGGTCATGCGGTCATAATTGAATTTTTATTGTGTAGTTAGATAATTAAAATCATAAGCTGAAGTGCCACATACACCAGGTCAGGCATTATGTACAAATATTAGTCGTTAGATATATGTACCTATGGGCTATGATAATAATAATAATAATAATAATAATAATAATAATAGGTAGGTAGGTACATCGAAAAATGAAAGAAAAGTTTAGATTCCGAGTGGAGTGAAGACACTACTAGTGGTATTACAATGATGTTTATTTTATTTTTCTAGAAACCATGTTTTGATAAAAAGATCTAACCCAATTATTACGCGTGCACCCATTTTCCATTCAAACTTTATCAAGATGTTTACATTGTGGTAAACGCTTATAAGGAAAAATCATCCAAAAATTAAGTAAAAACACGATTTTGTCAAAATCGGTTATGGTTAATTCTTGGTAGTTCCGAAAAAAATGATTCTCAAGTCTTGAAATGTACATCAAACATATGTGATTGAGTAAGTACTTTATTGACGTGATGAAATTTGCGACGTATTTTATACTAAGTACTTATAGCAATTATAGATTTTGAGTTTTTCAAGTTCTATAAAATGGATAATTTTAGGTTTTAAGATTTGAACAATTAATACTGCGTTAAACGTCGTATAACTAGCCAACCCTCCTGTACTGACCGGATTCTTAATTATAATTACTATACTATAAGTATGTTCCATTGCAATAAAACAGTTGTCTTGTACGTGTTTAACATAATTATAATAGGTGCGTATGTTCATATTGTTTATACCAACTTCATATTAATTTAAAAAATTTAAACACAATAATATAATGTCTATATAGATATATGTACAACGCATATCATATTATATGTCAAACGTGCAATGGGTATAATATTTATTAAATTTTACTTTGTAATTTATATTATGATTATTTATTAGAATGCTTAGATGAGCTGACACATTTCGAACTCCTTCAATTGTTTAAATAAATTTTTATTAAATTATCAAAAACGTCTGACGGGATTATATAAGTCGCATATATTCTATTAAGTCATTATCTAGACTCTGCTAAAAATGTAAAATTTCTTAAGTTCTGTATTTCTGTATAAATATTATCCATATCTATATAGATATCTCACAAAAATATTGTTAAAGCCAGACGACTTGAAAGGTTAATATTAATATTTCCTGCCGGAAAACGAAATATTGGACATGAACTTTTAATGTAGATTTTGAAACAAGGCCTTGATCATTTATAAAATATTTATAATGTGCTATATACGCCTATAATACCTCTACACATTACAGGTCATGCTTTAACCCGCACTTGCAGGTCATTTCCGAACGTTTATTTAATTTTTTACCTAAATATTTCATTATTTTAATTAATATTATTTTTTTATTAAATTTTTAATATTTCCTAAAATGTTGTATAGGCGATATTATAATAACTATTCTACCCATTTATAGATTGACTCGACGTAGATAGATCCCACTCAAATTTCTGAAATGGCTGATTGTATTCGATAATAATAAATGAATAAATGTATTTTTCGATCAAATTATATGCGAGTGCTAAAAAAAACTACCCACACTCAACAGGGCTTGCTATTTTCGTATGTAAATGTTAAAGAATTTTAACTTTCTAAATTTAAAAAATGACTTCTTCTTTTAAATAAATATTTATTAAATTTATACACATGCGATTTTTATAACTTATTTTACAATATGTTGGAAGCGAAATATAAAGCACAATAATTTTATACTTCCGCAAAATTGCATTAAAATCTAACAAAAACAACTGTCTTGTACAAGCAACATAAAACCTGTGTCAATATAAATAAAACAAAATGCATAAACGCATTCCTCATTCGACAATGTGTATATGTATAATGTATATTATACAAAATGAGTTTCAGTATTCAAATAAATTAAATTCCCTTGAAATTAATTTTTTTGCCTAATGTATACATATAAACGTAATTTATTTGAATATTTACTTTATTTATCAATTTAATCTATCCTCTCTCAACTTTTTAACAATTGCATGAGTTCGCTATACACGCTACACGCATATAACAGATATTTATTTTTAAATAAAGTACCTACTCATTATTTTTTTAATACGCTGAACTTTATACGTGGGTTTTTGGACAATAATTTTTAATTTAATTTAATTCATCGACGTAATATAAATACAACCTATAGATGAGTATAGTGGTTACAGTTCTTCAAAAATGGACAACTGTCAACTGTGTATATACGATAAGTACGATATCTACCAATATAAAATAATGTCAATACCTTACCTTACACTACATTTTATATACCCAGTTTATTTTTATTTATTTCCTCATGAGGACGATTTGACCTGGTAGAATCCGTTTGAAATTGAAGTAGGTTAGTAAATCAAATGGATTTTCTGTCTACTGGATAAAAAGGATTAAGTTATATATATATTTAAGATTCTAAGCGGAACGAAGTAGCTAGTAGTTTTTATTTTCTGGAAACAACTTTTTGAACAGAAGACTTGATCTAATTATTACGAGTATAGTACTCATCTACTTTTCGGTAGCAAATTTTATCAGAATGGTACTTTAAAGTAATTAGTTTTAGATTTTTGTACTTTTTTCACACAATTGTCAAAAAATGACGTAAAAAACGGTAAAAAATACTATTCCGTCCAAATCGATTTTTGTTATTTCTTCGCAATTCCAAAAATAATAATTCTTAAATCTTGAATATATCACCGAATATGTAAATTTTGTTTAGAACTTTTCGGTTATTTATAAAAAAATTGGATCTAACAACATTTATTATTTCGGTATAAAATGTTATCGTAATTTCAAAAAAATATATCTAAAATCTTGACATTTTCATTGTATGTATAATTATATATTTAACTATTACAAGTTGTTCATTTTGACAAAGTTTTTAAATTCAATACCTATATATATTTTATTTACCATTAGTGTATCCATCTTACCCAACGAGCAAAATGATTCCATCCCCTATACTGACTGGATTTTTTTTTAAATTCTAATATCCAATATACGAATTTAAACTATTTAATAAGAAAAGGACACATATCATTTGAAATACAATTTTAACGATACACAAATAATAATACATAAATAACAAGATGACTCGAAAAGATGCAAAGTTTCATTTTAAAGCAACTCCTCTCTGTGGACGAGTTTTACACACTAAAACGACTAATTTTTTGTCCGTCTTCAAGATTAATTGAATAATCCTATAAAGATATTGATAACTAATTTAAATTTGTTAGTAACATTACTCTTATAGAATTTTTTGCTTTTTTATGTATTCCTCAAAATTGTTTTATAGAATTGAAAATTACAAAATATTTGTTGACCAAACATTGAAATATAATTGCAATGGATATAAAATTCGAAAAAATATAAGTTAAGTAAAAGTAAATTTGTTGATAAATTCAAATCTATTTTCCGAATCCAAATCAAACTACATGATAAATCGCTACGATGGACAAAACATGGACACATTTGAATAAAATTTAGAAAAATAATCATTTGCATGCGTGTGCCTGTGCGTACATTATCGGTGTACGCAATGCTGGTAATGTTATAACACTAATAGCAGGATTTACGCACACACTAATATCCATTTACACATGCACATACACATAGGAAATTTGCATATTATTTGAAAATTGCCTATACAAAACCTCTTAAAATTAGCTTGCGGAGAGCTACATTAAAATAAAAAACCTCACAATAGTCGTGCTATGTTTCTGACGACTGTGCTCTTCCAATAAATAAAAAATAAACCTGGTAAAATAAAAATAATAAAAATACATAACCATGATTATTATTAATATATATTACTGTTTAGTATTCAAAGACGCAAGCACTTATATTCAAACAGAATAATATAATATATAAAAACAACATTTGAATTATGATTGTTTATAATTTTATAGACGGGTGTATGGTTTATAAATCTGGTTTGCTTAAGAGGTTACATTCTGGACGGATACCAACAACAACATTACGATGATCAAAGATTAATTTTTATGGTCGATTGGCAGATATATAAAATGCGCCATTTAATGAATCAAAACCAATATTAGATCGCAATGTATACATTTAAACAACGTTTGCCTAATGAAAACGTCAAACGCGAAATGCGAAAAGTCTTAGTTTATACAAACATCATGCACCTAAAGATATCGAAAAATGGCAATGAACTCAATGTTTTTTTTTCAAGTTTTACTGTCGTGTTTGATTTATATATTGAAAAAAGCTTGAAATGAGAACACTCCAAAATAAACAAAATATATCAAATAAATGTGACATAGAATTATTCTTGGACAGGACAGTGTATTAACTTATAACTTATATATAACTTATAATTTGAAAGCAAAGATAAATTATTGTAATAAAAATGAGATTAACGAAATTCGGTATAATATAAATATAATTAAAAAATAAAAATATAAGTATCTAGGTACCTGCAGCTGGTAACTATAACAGTTTATTTATTATTTGTTATTTCTATCCTACATTTATAAAATATTTCCGTTATAAAAAGTAATTTTTCTTTACATATGCTTAAGGAAACTACCCGAAAAATCGAAAAATGACGTCTTCAAAGTACCAACTAGAACCAGTTTGCAATTTTCAATTGTGAAAGCTCTATACTCCAAAACTCCTACTCCAATACACTTGCACGAAAAAATATATACAAACATAAAAGAAAAAAAAACACATAATCCTAATCCTAATCCAAATCCCAAATTCAATAAAGATTCGCTTCGTTCAGAATCGTATTTTAAAATTTACCGTTCCCTAAAAACGTACTAAAAATGTATATAATATATAATAATACATATTACACAAATAATTAACTTGCAACATTAAATTTAACCACAAAATTAACAAAAATGTCTCTTTTGCTAATGCCTATTATACTATATATACCTATGTAAATCCTAAATATGCTACTGGGTATATAGTATAATTACCTAGTCTGTTTTTCGATTTTGTCATTTAAATCCATTTACTTGATAGGCATTATAAGCAATATAAGTAGTGTGTATACAAATATATATATGGATTATGGCTTAAACCGATTAACAATTTAATAACACCAACGAACTGCAGCTTTGTTTTATCAAATATAGTATATACATATTTGATAAAAAAATAAAATTTTAATAATTGGAAAAAATACAGGACAGTAATATTTATAAATTGGAAATGTAAAATTCTGAACATGCACGGCAGTACAATAATTATCACTAATCAAATTTAATTGGCGTGTATTATTGTATGTTAATGAGTTTCAATTGTATAATTGTAATTTTTCACTACAAGACCTTTATCTCTATATTATAAATAATATAACTTTGTTTTTTGCACAAACAAATCGTGCAGTATGTATTCGTCGACAGTAAGCTATATACATTTGAACCAGTTGAACATTTTAAACGATTTTTTTTTTTTCATTTTTTCTATAGTATAATAGACGTATGTAGTCTGTCTTGAAACCGGTATTATAGGTATAGGTACATGAACGGATTTACCAGAAAATGTACTATGCATCTAAATGTTGGACGTCATGATATATGTTTATATTTATGTATTATTCTTACTAGATATGACTAAATACCATTTATATATTTATATCGTTTATTCTATATATATATATATATATATACACGTTTTAACGTTGATTATAATAATTGTTTAAACATATTTATCTTTAAAAAAAGTGACTTATGTTTTTTATTAATTATAAAAAATATTGTTTTATTCCAGCAGAGCACGCTATATTATATACGATGGGTGGTCCTCGCTCAAATTTTTACAAAGATTGTCCATAAGTCATCGTTAAATCTCTATGTGTATATTGTGTATACTCGTATTAAAAAAATAACACACTTTCTACTTCAGTGTAGTATGATCCGTATTTAAAGTTTTAAATTATCATCAAGTATTCGTTAGAGTTGAAATTCCTCTCCAATGTATCCATACCTTCGACTCTTTCAAACGCCAATATCACTTCGAAACATATCTCTTATTAAGTCCAATTTAGGCTCTATATCGTGTTTGTTTTTGTTTTTTGAACATTTAAAAGTCACTATAATATGTATTAACCTTTTTTACTTGGGTTTTAAATTGACTTTTTCAGTATAAATCGTTTGAATTATACTTATGTATATCATATTATGTACGTGTTATCGTTCACTAGCTGCACCTATCATTTTACTATAATTAGATTAGTAATAGTTAAATTTAATGATTTGAGAGGTCATTCGTGTCTAGTTTATTTTTACGGTAACATTTTTATCAATAATATATTTTTATTCGCTCTATCTGTTAAAGAACTAACGAGTATAGATAGTATAGTAGGTATACCTACCTATATATATTTATAGTATTTAAAAGTAGGATTACACATACATTGCTGAATACAAAATCAATATAGCCGAACGAAATAAGGTTTTAAGTCGTATGGAACAATGCATTGTCTCGCATTATACTTGCTATATCAAATTCATTTTACTTTTCGTTTATATTAACAAAATGAAGAATAATAATATGTATTCAAGGACTTGAAAACCAATCGACCAATAAAATTATAATAATATATATTTTTTTTTTTTCAAATAAAATCTTCTTTATATATATTATATAGGTACTTATAGCCGGTAGTATAATCAGGGTCAGAATAATATATGTATAATAACGTCTGTAAACCTCAAGAAAACCATGGAAAATTACATGTCATATTTATTTGATTTTTTTTTTTTTTTTGTTTTAGTGTTATTTCATTGAAAGCTTTTTTTAAATACATAAACCAAACATGACAGTAAAACTTGAACGAATCCATTGTTTTTTTGTGGTGTACAGATATTATTATAATATTCTGACCCTGATTCTATTACCGACTAAAGTATCAACACCAACTAGAACCAGTTTGCAATTTCTAATTATAAAAGCTTTATACTTCAATTATATCTACTCGAAAAAAATATACAAAAACATTAAAGAAAAAACATATAAGTCTTAAATCCAATAAGATTCGCTTCGCTCATGTATCGCATTTTAAAATTTGCTGCTCCCTAAAAACGTGCTCAAAATTTACGCTTACAAGCTTCTAAAATATACTGTTATTTTTATACAAATTTTATCTAAATAACAGAATTGATTTTTTTTTCAATATTACAATAAATTACAATATTCAACTTCTAACATGAAATTGAACGGCAAAATTAATTTTGAAATGTCACTTTTGCCAATGCTCATACTATACCTACGTTTCGAAGATCAAATATACCTGACATATAAATAATACGCCGGACATCAATCGAATATATAAAAATATTTCGAAAGTACCTATACTTCAAAATAATATAAATGTTTAGTTTGTCCGTTCGTCTGGCAGATACGCCACACGATAAACACATCACAATGCGTTTTGACAATGCAGTATTTCACAAAATGATAACGTCAATATCCATGTGTTTATTTAAGAACACAATAATGTAAATAATAAAATATTAATCCGTATATAATGTCAATTAAACAATGATGAATATCATTGTTTGATGAATATCTACAGGTGTATGTATAATATATAAAACTGACTGCTATACTACTACGAGTATACAATATATTATATCTAATAGTTTCTATACTTTCTAGAATATAACATTTTATATTTTTAATGATAATCGACATATTTGTCAGTATAAGTAAGTACTTAGTATTAAATAAGCAAATAATACAATAAACGTAAGTACAATATTACCTACTATGATTTACGATATATTTCCGCGTCGGCTGCTTTCGAATAGTTCAAATATTTTAAACGTCATGGTGATAATAAATAGCAAAAACAAATAAGGCTGAATTTTTTAAAATAGGTAGCTGATATTTAATTTTGTTCACAAGTCAAAAACACTGCTTGTCTGTCATACAAGTATTTTCAAAAATAAGATGTTCTTTATAAATTATATAGAGCACATAATCAAATATAGATACATGTCACAATACAACCGCTATAAATTTCGACCATAATACCTATCTGTAAACATAATATTGTAGTTTTAGTGGTCTGTGTTTACTGCGACCTTGAATGAAACAGATTTTAATTTACAATGTCAAGATAAAAAAAAAAGTAAAACCCAAAAAAAAAATCGTTGTATGTATAATTATTTAAATTTTTTTATATTTATATTATTATCCTTATGTCTTATAGGTATCTAAGTCAAAGTGCGAACTGTTCATAAATATTATTATCTGTCAGGAAAATGTATTTAATGCCATAGGAAAGTCTTCATAATCTTCCACAAAATGTTTCACAAAGTGGCATGAAATTTAAATCTATTATAAAATCGATGAACAACCACATTTTGGAGTGAACCTCATTTGGGATTTTTAATTTAATACTTAAAAAAAATATATTAAAACTTTAAGAAGTAAAAATTATTAACTTTTTATAAATACAATTACTTTTTTTTAAATTAATAAATTAAAACCCCAAAATGAGATTCACTCCGAAATGTTGTCCTATTTATTGATTTAATAATAGGTGTTTTTACTCTAAAATTACTTTAAAAACCCATTTTAACACTTACAAAAATATCGTTTTTACACGATAAAAAGTGGTAGAGATGACACGGTTACACGGAAACACAACCCCTTGAAAACGAGAATGTGGCGTCTTTTTAAGTAATAAAAAAATTAATAATGAAATTGAAATTGACATATTTGTGCCGTTTTAAACAAATTATACACTTCCAATTTAGTTAATATCTCTTAATATCTTCTAGGTTGTAGAAATAGGCATTCACATTCGTCAATAAAATTAATTTTATGATGAAATTGAAATATTATATGACTGAACTCACACACAATTTACCAATAAAATACCACAAACATTATATATTCAAATTTTAGAAATGTATTTGAATTACTAAACAAAATACATCATAATAAAATGTATATGTATATTAAGTGTCAAGTACGTGTTGACATATACTTTAGACACTATTTTTAGATACAATTACGTTTGAAAACTTAACAAAAAAAACATTATTTTTAAAACAAAAATGTGTATCTAAAAAAATAAAAAATAAAAGTTCTTAAAAAACAGAAACAATAAGGTACTAGTATACCTACATTTAATGCTTAAGTTCAAAATATTATAAATACCACTAAGTGTATTTAAATTCTCGAATATCTTAGAACTACACGATGTTTCTAAAATAGGGGTTGATGATTTTCTAAGAGAAAACGAACCGTTTCTGTCTAATCTATAGCGCCCATCTCCCCGAGTCCTAACACTATGTACGTATATTTTTTTTTAGTTGCGAAATTTTCATTCTGAATTTTATATGGTTACACAATTACGTGGGGTGCTGCACTTTGTTTTTAACAATCTCAAACACAAGAGAATCGTGAATGTCATAAAAAAAAAATTGTAGGTACCTTTAATTCAGTTAATTAAACGATATCCGTTTATTTGACAGTACTTAACCGTCAAGGTTATATTTGTTACGGGTTGGCGATTACTCAATCGGCCACTACGCCAACAAATAATGCTATACACAATATTATTCGATTCTTGAAAAATATTACCATTCTTACTAGCGTATATACCCAATGTACAAATTAAATCTAAAAAAATCTATGAAATTTTACCGAGAATCTGATGGCACGTTTGCGTGATATTTTTACGAAGTCCCGTTTGGGTAAATACAACATTATAAACAGTAATAATATATAATATAATATAATGAAGCGGATGATTTTGAAAATTCTAATATAATTATTAATCATCGTCACGGCTCGTAGGATAGAATGAAATAATTTTTGAAAAAAATATCACGCACGATTTTCCGTAGAATGAATATATAAAAATTATACATTTTTTAGGAATTAGAGGGGCATGGCCCCCTGGACCCCACTAAAGCCATCATTGTACTCTGCACAGAACAGAGGCGGCTCCTAGGGGGGCTTGGGGCCGCCCCTTCCAAGCTCGAATTTTTCTAAAAAAATTTTATATTTAAAGTATATATTGTATTTTAATACAAGTATTAGCAATTCTACCGGTAAACGTTCCCTCTGGAGTTTCTCTACACTTAGGAGAGTTAAAACCTGGTTTCATTCAAGAATGACTGAAGTATAGTCATCAGCATTATATCTTATTAATGTATATAATGAAATGGATCTTTTAGATCAAATAGATCATATTATTGATATTTTTATTAAAACTAAAAATAGATGGTTCAAATTTATGTTGTAAAATTTTTTATTTTTTTTTGTTATAATTTTTTTTAAATTATGACTTAGCTTCCCTCCCCTACCCCAACTAAGTCTCTGGAGTCGCCCCTGACACAGAAGCTATGGAATTTTACTCAAAAGTGTTATCAAAAAAGCACAAATTTACCCAAACGTCCTGCTCCCGCTTACCTTGTAGATTTTTTTTGACCATTTTTTATTGGTTTAAATGCTTCTTTAACTATTCAAAAAAGATACCCAAAACTCTGTATATAAGGGGAAATTTTTTAAATGGCCCAACCAGTCGATTTTTTAGTAAAGTCATGTTCCTTGTTTACGGGTAATTTGAGAGCGTTCTTCGAATACTCACTTCTTAAATTTTTAATTATATATTTTAAAAATTTAAAATTTTGAGTTCATTTGGAAGGCTAATTATATTGCAGATTAAAGGTAAATAATGGATATTAAAATTTTAAAATTTTAATACATGAAACTTTAAATGGGGTTTTCTCAAAACTATGTTTTTCAAAGTGGACGACTAACTATAATGCTTTGCATTTTCAACTGATCAAATCCAATTTTAACTGTAGCTTTATAATGACATTTTCTAGTGAAGTACGTAGAATTTTTTCGATTGATTGAAATTTATCGATTTTATAACTAGTTTTTGCCCGATTTGTTCATAAAAAAATTTTTTTTTCAAATTTACAATATTTTTGTAAAAATCAATATTTCTGAAAAATCATACGTACATAACCAGATTTTTAAAAAAATGAGTTTCCTTTCATCAGCTAGTCCACTGCTATTTTGTTTAAAAATTTCTTGTACTTCAAGACTTTTATATTAACATGTATGAAAAACTGAGTATATTAATTCATTTTTCTCATAAAGTAAATTGGAGAAAATAATCCTCGATTTCGTATACACAATGTAGTACATATTAAACAATTACAAGATAGTATTTTACCCCTTAATATAATATACATATAAGCAGCTATAGTATAAGTACTTGTATTAGAAAACATTATTATACTATAGATATCATTATTGTTCCATATACATTGTATATGGTATATATTCCGAAAATGTTTGGATACAATAAATATGTAGTAATACTCCACTAAAATATGTATGTTGTAATAAAAGTTATTATCCATCATCGTGAATTGAACGGAATGATGAATAACCATAAAACATAATTACGATAGTCGACGATAAAAATAAACTAATTTTTAACAGTGTTAATGGACATTGGACACGTCGAAAATAAAATTTTAAATTGAAATATAATCGTAATGAAAATACGAGTATTACAAATAGTAGGTATAGTACCAATGAACAAAACAAATATAATACACAATAAATGACAAACACAATTGTTATGTAGACAACTCACCATGAGGAATATAATTCAATCGAACGAATTAATTATGTACACGAATTCGAAGTGCCAACGTCAAGAACGATATTTAATTTGAAACCAATTTACATATATTACAACATACATCGATTTTGTTTTCCCTTTCCATTCAAAAAACATTAAAATATAAAATGTAAAGAGTGTTCAAATCGTGTAACAATATGCGTTCGCAAAACGATTAGTAGCAGCCAATGTATTTTTAATATCCTTTGACAGTTCACACTCGGGAAACATATTTTATTTTCCACTTGTCACCAAACACACGCCAGACAGGGTAGTAACGGATTGTACAGTTTTCGTCTATAACGCGGGACATTTTGGGAGGACGTTTAGGCGCATCCCGTGGTTTATTCTTGTTTTTTTTACAATAAATCAATTTTCACTTAAATTATCTTATGAATTTCCTTCCAAATAAATGTTATTAATTGATAAAAAAAAATATTCCATACTCTGCAGGATGACATTCTATAAGAAGACTATACAAATGTATTTTTTTTTAATGTATTAGATTTTTATAGGACTTAAAACATATCCAATAATGAAAATATTAAAAAAATATCTTCAGTAACAATATATAATCCATTGTTACATTGGTTACATCTGTTATGCCGGGTACACACGAACAAAACAAAATGAAAAAGAAAAAACCAGAAACTCCGAGTTTTTTAACATTTTGTTTTTGTTTTTCAGAATAAATCCGTGTCCTGCCCGGAATAGGAACAATTTTTTTTGTTTTGCTGTTGTTTTCACGAACGTTTATCGGCTTTATATGAACACAATTTTCTTATTTTGTTTTCCAAACTCCGTGTGGATCCGGCATTATTGAAAAAGAAGAAACTACTATACAAACTATACAAATCTCAAATCTAGTATCAAAGAATATTATGAAAATATGAAAATTTATAAATTGATTTTATCAAAGGGGGGAGACATTTTATTATAGATTGATGAAAACTTATTTGATGTTCAAATAAAATTATGAAAAATAAATAAAGTGATTTAATTCCAAAAACTTGAATTATGATTAATAACCGGCATAATTCCTCTGAGCCTTATACCAAATTTACTATACGTTTTATCAAGTTTTACGAATATATTATATGTCATTTAAAAGCCATGATATATTATTATTATCACGATTAATTAACTTAATGCGTTAATCATCATAAGTAACACGCGGAACTATGTTATCAAAAGATAAGGTGTCGTATTAAATATAATATAATATTATACACCTACCGAGTGCCAACCTACGACCTACGTATTATTATAAATACTAAATATCTATCTCTAAACAGTATTTTATTATCCGTCAAAATTTGACACGAAACACTCATTTATTTGTGTGGCGTACAACTTGTAAACACAATGTGTAATAATCGTATACACAATGATTAATTGTGTATTTAGTATACTTATATGTATTTGCTTTTTAAACGTTTGTATTATATTATATAAACTTAAAAAAATAAATTAGTTAAATTAAATTAAAATTATACAGTGGACTCGAAAGGTTACAATAATATGGAAAAACACATTTTTTTACATTATGGAAATCGTTTCCTATTGAACAATTACGATAACCATTGATTATCTACATTTTGAATTGATTAACAACTATTAATAGGTAGGTAGGTATATAACAGGTACCTATTTAAAACTAAAATATAACCAGAATATTGTTATATTAACGTACCTACACTAGTAATTTTTTTTCTAATGAATATTTTCCATAATATCAACGTTTTAATCATAATATTATTTAGAAAATTAATAATTTAACGTTCATATTATATTTACTATTACCGGTATTTAGCAGGATTATAAATTGTAATAACTTAATGATCGTACTTTTTACACTATTTTTAGTTCCAGATTCCTTAAATTATTAAATCACCAATATGAATTCAGTGATTTAAAAACTACAAATATTATCTAACGTTTCGTCGTTACTTATGTTCCATATAAATTATATGGGTATCTAATATTGCACTAGCTACTACACTATTGCAGGGTAACCGTTTACATAAATATTAATTACATAAATAAATAATTCATATAAATGAATAATTCAATTCTCAAGCAATATTTCAGCCGTCACAAATTTCAAGGTGGAAAATAATATAATTTAATCGGACATTGGGACTATAATATTCATAGTAGGTATCTCAAAAGTAATACGTAATTATTTTTCGGGTTTTATTTTTTTATTGGGCTCTACACTTGATTTACGACCATTTAATATGTAAATTGTTCAGAGAAATTGGAAATCATTTATTTCATAAACCGATTAAAAAATACTATAATATATACCTATAGTCAACCAAAAATAGACAACGTCCAGTCCAAATAATTATATTGAATCGTCTTTTAGAAAAAAAATAAATAGTAATTGAAATGCATAGATTACATTTGTTTCCCCGAGTAATGAAGATAAAGAACCATGCATGCTAATTAAAAAAATGTAGTCAATTCCACAAATATTATGAAGAAAACTGACGAGATTTTGATGCACTAGAAAAAGTCTTAATTTAAATGACAAATTAAAAGCGTATTATTCGATATACCAAACTAGTATATAAAGATGATTATTATTAAGTATATTAACTTTATAATTGTTTATTGTATTTTAATATGTGCATAAAATATAACACAATGTCGAGGTATAATAAAACGAGTACGAAATAATGCATTTTTTAAAGCTTGCGAAAATTAACATAGCAATATAATTAACATTCGCGTTAAAATTATAGGTAAAACACGATTAAACAAAATCTTATAAATTTAGCTATAGATATAATGTTCATCAGCATAAAAATTAAATTTATTAATAATAAAATAGGTACACATGTAATATATAGCGCACCTAACCTATGGCTATATCTATATGAACCATATTCGGAAATTAAAAACGTAAAAACCTATTTAATAAAATACTTGCCAAGTAAATTACAATTCAGAAAATCCAGATAATAAAATAATTAAATATGCAAACTCGTAGTCAAAACAGGTTAGAATTCATGACATAAATTATTATGGAACATGTAATTCAGGAAATATAATATACCTACTTATTAATTTTTAAAACAGGCCTCTGTCATCTTTAATAACATTATGACAATTCATTAAACTATAATATGACACGAATTCCTAGCTATTATACGAATACATATTTTCATTAAAATTGTAAATACTAAATCGTCAAAAAATATTTACAATATCTAAGAAAAAACGCTAACACCCGTTTCTTTTTAAATTTAAATTAGGTATACTAAACTTTTTTTTAAAAAGTTGATATTTTTACAATACAATATAAAATTTTTTTTATTTTTCTTGAACACAACAATATACCTATTACAATGTAAAATATTTTTTCTAAATATACTAATCTACGCGCTATATAATACATACCTACATATTATATATGATAATATGTAGTTAGATATAATATATATGTATTAAACCAATAAATAACTATTACCTATTTATTAACATTAAAAGTTTACTCAGAGGGGGAAGAGCTGTGCAAAGAACTAAAACTTATTCCTATCTCTTCTCACATATTTTATCTAAATTTAAAATTCTTATAAAATATAATAAACTGTTTGTTCAATATTCAATATTTAAAAATTAAATGTACATTTACGTTTTCAGAAAAATATTCGCCATCAAAATAAACATGAGAAAAAAAAATGAAATTAAAAATAAACTTTAAATTCCGTAAAACTTTTAATTAAAAATGCAATAGATATTATAAATTACAATAATAGCTCAAAATAAAAATATAATAACATTAACAATAGTATAATATAATGTATAATAAAAAAATAATATATGATCATACTCGTACACAAACTGATGAAACTAAATGGAATGCAATTTTAGAATTAATTATTATCCAAATAAAAAAGGTGTACCCTAGATTACCGACAAATGTTGCTGCGTTTAGAATATTTACCATAAAATTATTTACCTATATTAGTACAATTGTATTTGTATAGATACAATAATAATTATTAGTCATACACATTAGCCATTACCACAAATTACATTATTTATATAGAAAAACAACACTCCGAAAAGAAATTCACTTTTTATACGACGTATTACCGTTAAGTCTCTATAGGCATACAGATTCAGAATATGGTACACTTCATTTATCATTGCCTACTGATAATGATCGTTTCGGCCTATATTGTAGAACCATACCTATATCTACTATATGCTATTTATCTATTTCATTATTTTTATATCGAACACCAAACCCCCAAGAGTCGAAAAAATAAAAAAAAGATACTTCCGTAATCCGTACCTACAATAATATTAAAAATTCATGCTTATATTATATCAATAAATTTAATTTATATCTTTATAGGTACGTATAGTATTATGTACTAATATGTATAATATATACCTATATCGGTTACTATCTGAAGTAAAATATATTTATAGTAAATAAAACTCAAAATAAACTGAGTTACTTACAACAGTTTTCAATTTTAAAAAAGTAGATATTTTTATTTTTATTTTGAGCGATCTTCGTAATTTTTTTAATTAAAAATGTGGTTTATTCTATATGACAAACTAACTTTTTAAAATTCATCCTATCCAAATCTGGTGTCAAAAATAAAACAAGTACCTATAGGTTTTTTTTACAAATTTGAAGCGACTACGTCGGTCAATTTTTGAATCCAAATTTTAATAGAATTAATTTTTTTTAATTTTTTAATTCGAAACTGTTGTAACTCGGTCAATTTTAAATTAAGAACCATAATTTATACATCTAAATTACTTTAAATAAATGACCTACCTATTTGAATTCCATGTCTAATATTTATAAAAAAAAAAACCACTGCGACACAAAAATCACACACGCTTGTGAAAAGAATTAAAAATTTGAAAAATTATAATTTTGCATCCCCAAAGATATCCCAATAAATGAAATTTAAATCCAATGACATTTGACTGAAATATTTAGTAGTACAATCAAAACCGAACAAACTGCAGTAGGTACCTATATATAGAAGCCGTTTTTTGTTACTTTCTTTTAATTATTTGAATACTAAAATAATAAAAAACGATTCTTAAATACAGATACTGATAAACTCTCTGCAATTTTGATAATTTGTATTTCTAGTCCATATTATTGGAAATATCAAATACGAAAAATACGTATTTTTATACCGTCTGGTATCCACTGTAGCATCTTTCATTTCCGTCCATTTAACAGGCAATATAGAAAAATTACACTATGCCGAATTGAATTGAAATTGTAGCATTTAGGTTAATTTAGAGCTTAAACACCTATTATAATTTTTAGATGAGAACATCATCTTTATTTACATAATGTCGTGATGACAAAAATTCAAGAAGCCCATCAATGATTTTCAGTAGTAAAAATATGACGACGAAAGACATAGGGAATTAACTCTTAAAGTTCAAATGCCTATGTTCAAATTTAAAGAAAACTACATTTTGGAGATATGTTAAAAGCCTCATGGGAATTTTGTAAAATATTAATGATCAAGTGGGTTACAGCGATTTAAAAATACTAAAAATAGAATGTTTGTACATTTGATATTGTGGTATATAATAAGAGAAAAATACAGAGCCTATGAAATCGTATACAAAATGTTTTCCTTTAAATATTTTATAATTAAAACCATTTTAATATGTTTTTTTGTTTGTTTTTCGTAAACATGTTTTTGAACAAATGTGATTACACAACAATAAAAAAATGGTACGGATATGGGACTATTTACAGATTACTTTTATTAAAATGTATTAAAACATTTTTAATTCATATTCTTAAATTTTCATATTTCTTCTGATTTCTTAAAAATTGCTTATAGAAAACCCCTTAAAAATGAAAGGGTGTGGCTAGGCTATTCTTCATAAAAAAAAAATTAGCACATACGTAACTATATTACGTATTGCAAACACTGTAATTTTAAAATGAAATTTAAAAAAAAAAAGGCAATGTACAAATCACGTTTTTAATTTTGATAATAAGTGTTTAAACTTAAAATTTAACCAAAACGCCACAATTTACATTCTGTAAATTGTAATAATTGTAAAATGTAATTTTACTATATTGCCCGACAGACTATGACAACAAAATATGTGTGTATGACGTTAACGCACGTCCTCTTAACCAGAAAGGTAGCCGGTAGGTATAGGTACCTACCTGCATTATATTATTTGAAACAATAACAATAATTTATAAATCGTAATAAAATCACCTGCAATTCGTATTCGAGTTGAAGTTCCTTAACATAGGTAGATAAATTTTAAAATATTACATTTTACACGCAATGTATGTAATTCTATAAAACTCGGGCATTGAAATCATTCTCTAATCTCTACCTATACCTATAGCTTGATTAACGTAAATTTTCTTTTTAATCTGTTTCATCGTTCGAATGCATACATCGAGTTGGAACAGACCAAGTCTTCGGGCGCGTATGCGAACGATCGGAACCGTCGTCGTCCCAAAAATAGAAAATCCAATTCCACTTTTTTTTTCGTTTTAACATACGTAATTTTGGCTTGCGACATTTGATCAACTTTCCAGATTCCCGTACACGTGACACCACAAACGGACAGAAACGGAGTTTCATTTATTATTATTATTATTATTTATTTAGTATAAAGGTATAGGTACGTTTAGGCAGTGGTTAAAGCTAGGGTTAAATTGAGGGGGACGGCGTCCCCCTTCTTTGCTTAGCTTAAGTTTGGCGTCCCCTTTAGTATATAGTCCCCTTTATATTTCTAAATGTTTAATTAAAAGTTGAGATTGAATTTGTTCTTTTGTACATAATAATATTCAAAAATTAAATAAAAAAAGTTTAAAAAATGGTATAAATTGTATATGCAAGATCTATATTATAGAAAAAAACTATTTCGATTTTTCTTTGTTCTCCAGACATTCTCTCCTTGGCCGGAATATATATGTAATTAATATGCGTATTTTAAAGTTATAACCACAGAGTAAGTACATTATACATAATAATACCTAGGTATATAATACATGATAAATTTATACAAATTAGGTCAATAATAACATGGATTAAAAGTTAAATTTATATAAATATTTTAAAAAATATTACGGTACTGGTTCAGGGGATGCGTAAAAAAAAAAAAAAAAACCATAATATAAACGTCAGAAAATCGTTACGAAAAACCAAAAAGAATAAGTAGGTAGGTATACCGTGTCTATTCTATAATGTCGTCATCGGGCAAGCCCCGCCGAATCGTTTTTGATGTCGTCTCGACCGGTTTTAAAAACGATATTGATTATTACCTACGCGTGTACGTAAAGTCCGAACGCAGGGCCGGCGGGGGAGGCACCGGTCCGAAAACGGCACATTTCGAAACGTATACCCACTATATTATAGACACGTATTCCGCCTACATGGGGGGGGTGGGGGCATTATATTTGCCGGCGATTTATCGCAATTCCGCCGGCATGCCCGCCCGACACGAGCAAAATAATTAAATTTATCCAGTAAGTTATATAATATACTATTACGGTATACACGGGGCTCTTGGCCGAGTTTGTCGTCACCTACCGTTGGACTCGTCGTATCCCCAGGCGTCGGTCATTTTCCACGTCGTCTTTCCGCGTGCGATCGTCACGCGTTTGCCGTTTTTGTTTTTTTTTGGTAGAGGGCGCGGGTTCGACGGAGAACGGGCGAGAATCGAAAATCAATCGCCGGAAACGAACGGTGCGACCGTCGAGGAGTGTGCCGGGAGCGGGCGCGCGCGCTTGTGTGTGCCCGACAAAAACAAACTGGTCGCCGGCGCGTGGTCGCTATAGCAATAGACGCCGGTTGCAGACTGAACGACCGTGCGTACGAAAAACTAGTTGGCGTCGACGGCCCGTCGAGGTGGCTTTTATGCGTTTCGGTCCGCGGGTGGGGGAAAATCATGGTGCATGCATAGAGAGACGCACGGTGAATAGAGTATTCCGTATGGTGTTTATGCGTGCGTGCGTGAGCCGGTTGTCCGCGCGCACACACGCGTACAATAATAATATCGTACGTGTGTATACGATTTCACTGCTATATTATGCACTTTGTTGGTACATTGTTGGTCGCGGTATAATGGACCGTGGTAATGGTAGTAGGTGTATGTACAGGATGGTTCAATGTCGGACGGGAGCTCGCCCGATATTATCATCTTCGTTTCTTGATTTTCGTACACACTCGACATAAAATACTCGTGCAACGGAGACTTTATGGGGGGAGGGGGGCCCAGGCATAAAAAAAATTCCAATTTTTCGTACGATATAGGTACCTACTACAATGAGCAGAAACGAAAAAAAGTTACCGACTCAATTTTGGCCTCCCCCTCCCCCCCGATCAAAAAAATTCTAGAGCCGCCGCTGCACTCGTATGTATTTTGTTTTATTTTATTATCTAAACAGGCCGAGGGCCAAAAACAATATAAGGTAGATATTTATCAATGTAATAATAACATATTATATTGTGATAAATCTAAAGTACAATCAAAAATAATATATATATATATATATATAATAATATGATAACTTAATGAAGACGGAATAATGATAAATTGATAAATATAATATAAAGTAATTGAAAGAATGATAGCTGATTAATGTATGATAATGTATCTATTAGAAAAGTATAAATTTATATTAAAAATTAGGTTCAGTATATTGTATTTGTCATGTTATAATAATGTATTTGTATAAAAATGTCGAATTACTAAAATTTTCTTTGGCCGCTATATTATAGTATTTCCAATGTATAATATTTACCATCCCAACCATGTTTCTCAATAGAGATATTTTTAAACCACTTTTTCCTGAATGCATTTATACTCCCCCCCCCCAATTTTCTATGAAACACCGTGTAAGTAAAAAAAAATATGAAAAAACTGAAAATGTTTATATCGTTCAACAAGATCCAGTATAACCAACATTTACTTTTTTTAAATGGAAAATATTGACATTAGGAAAACTGGTTTTTAGTAATAAACCTAACCATTGGTAAAAAATGTTAAATGGAAAAAATGACTTTTTTTTTTTTTTTGAAAAGAGTGGTGAAGTCTCTGTCTTCGTTTTGGCGGTATACTTTTCTCGATCAATGGGTAACATTTATTTTTACTTGTATTCTGACAATGAATATTTTTCTAGACGTTTTAATGTATACTATAATAATATAGGTAGATGTATTAATATTATATTGAATATCGAACCAACAGCAGACAACTGCTGCAGCTACCTAATAATAATTAATTATTATTATTTATTGTAGTATTCAGAGCTTACAGAAAAGCGGACGAACCCATATACGAATAGTGCAGCGGGGAAGGTGAAAAGTATAGATTGCCGTTTAAAAAGAAAAAAAAAAGGATAGCCTAAAAAAAAAAAAATGATGGAAACAAACGAACTTATTATAAATATGTAAGTATAGGTATAGGCACTAGATAGAGGTGACATATAAGTATCTCGAGTTTATAACAGTTTATATAGAAAAAGATCCAACGCCGAGAAAATATTCGGACGAGCACGTTAAAAGAATCACTCTGTATATCGTAAACGTATATTCCTATACTATACATAATATAGTGTGCAGTGCACACATTATTTTATCGTTATCGTATTATAATGTTGGCGCGTCGTACGACTGTGGTGGGGTTGGCGTAAAACGCACGTGGCTTCACTGCACCGGCGGCGGCGGCGGCGGCGGCGGTGTGCGTCCCCGGTCCACGCTCGCACTCGCAGGGCGCCACGCGCGGGCCGCGTGCTTTCGACGAGGGATCGAATGCCGGAACCGCCACTGCGGCGGTCGACGCGCCGTACGGTTTAGTCCTCCCTGCCCAGCAGTCCGCATTTAAGGGGAGATGTTACATCACTATAATATAATGGTCTCTTCCAAAATTCAGCGTTGTTTATTAATCGAAATAATAAAATACATTCCAAAACTCAACAATTTGATGATATTTTACCGCTGCGTCTTGTTCCAAAACTCAACGTCACCAATTAAATTTCCATCGGATCCAACGTTTATTCTACCGATTTTTCTTATATTTTATTTTCTGATCGATATATTTCTTATCGGTAATCAGTATCGGAGAGTTTACGATAACACTGACTACTGTGTTTTAAATCCATTAATCTAAATCAATTAAATCAATTTGTTTTTAATTTATGTTAATTATTTTTCTAAGATTTTCTATTATTGTTGCCTCTCTTTGAAATCACATGCAGACTGCTCTAGTCTTATGAAACTGAGAGACGTTTTAAAATAAGTATAGTTCATCTGCTTCTCATGAATTTTTTTGTAAATTACACTCAATGTTTACTCTTCTTAAATTCATAACGCAGCATTATATGCTTTCACAAATAATCGTGTCATTGAAATTCATATTTTAATTATTTCAAGTACCTATACGTAGTTATAGGCGTAATATAAAGTTTACAATGATATTATCATATTCCATTATTCAACGCAATCTAAAAATTTCGATATCCAACAAGCTTCCAACAGATCCATCGTTCATTTGAATTTTAGAATAGGCAATGTAATACAACACTACAACGTATGTTAAAGTGTCGTGCCTTCACGCTTATCATGGTTGGTAAATACTCTAAATAGTAACGTTATAGTAACGGTATTCAAATTACAATGGTATATATAGATAAATACCGACATACCATATATACCACAAAAGGTATCGATTAAATTGAAATAAATAATAAATATATAAATAATATATTATTTATAATCCAGTACAAAATTGCAGTATCAACTCGAAAAAAAAAAGAAACCAATCAGTAGGGTGTGAAAGCACTTCACTCTCTTCGGCTAGAATACTAGTGGTGGACAATAATACATATATTGAATTTGAAAGCATTGATAAAATATAATTTATTTCGATATAAACGATTCTAAGCGGAGCTTTATATATTTTACATAACCCTTTATAAAAGAATATAATATATAATAATAATAATAATAATAATAATAATATAGGTACTATAATATATGCTCAACACCCATTTTAGTGGTGTTAAAAATTTAAAATACGTTCACGCTCTAAGAGTCCAAATGTATACAAAATATGAAAGGTGAGAATATTAACTATGTCGTAGAGTTGAGTTTTTTTTTTTAATTTTAAAGTTTTAAAATTTTACGATTTTCAATCACGGATTTCAAAAAAACATAATGAAAAAAACTCCACGCTCGAATACAGTAAATATTTTCATCTTTCATATTTTGTATGAATGTTGACTCTGCGATTACACAGAGAGAAGTTGTACTTATAAAGCGTGAACGTGATTTTTAACAAATATCGTGATAAAAATGCTACTGACATGTGATTATTTTTAAATAACTTTTAAAATATAATTAAATATTTTTAAATTGTTGAATTTTCATTTTTCATAAAATGAAGCCTACACAAAATCCCTTAAAAAGCGTTACGACAGTACCACTAACTTAAAAGTGTTAATATTGATGTAAATTTATCTAGATGATTTTTATACATACATATTTTAAGAAATATTCAAAAATATAACTTTTTTGATAAAAAAATGGTCATACTCAAAATATATGCATTTATTGTAAAAAAAATTTTATCCATATTTTTTATCTATACAATTCAAAAGAAAAATATAGCTACAAAATATATAGCAAGATAAATAAAAATATAAACAAATAGGTAAGAATAATATTTAATTATTAAATACTATTTCTCTCACAAATTTTAAATACTGAATATTCGGTTAAAAGATAATAAAATCATGAATTTTATATACAAATAATTTTTATAATTTTGTATATAACAATTTATATTATATATATATATATATATATATAAAAATCAAAAAATAATAAGACAAAATAGTTTAGTAATAATGTTTCTACGAAATACTAGATAATATTTAATACTATGATATATTATGTTTAAATATGCAAAATTCAAATACTCGCGTATGCCATTATACCTAATATAATATGCATTTATATGCAAACTAAACGAATATATAAATTGTTGTTTATAATATATTCCATACTTATTGACTTATTGATTTTAGTAAAATATCTTAAAAAAATATAAGTATTAAAATTTAAAAACTAGCTTTTTATCTAGATAAAAATGAATTAATTTTTATCTTTATCTAGATAAATCCTTCGATTCATCTTTTATCGTTATCTAGATAATTTTATTCGTGTAAACTTCTATCTTTATCTAGATACATTTTTAGTTATCTATTCCCAACACTATAAATAAATACCTACTGCAACAATTAAATTCCATCATTTTAATGTACAAGGTACAAAATTCGATAAATTACTAGTCAATAACGTTTAGCTAACAAGTAGATATTTACTTATTTCGTTACTTCAAAATCTAATCAACACATAACTTGTTTTTTTTAATCTTGATAATATTGGAATAAAATTGTGAACATTATTTAAAAATTTATATTCGAAATCAAATTTCTCCAGAAGTAAACATTCAATTCAAATTCCTAACCTAGTTTATTTAAGCTAAAATGTACTCGTATTATATAGATTTCTAAATATATTATCAAAAAAAAAAAAAAATGAACAAATTTGTATTGTTTCTTTTTATTCAATTAAGGGATTGGATTCTGGCTATTTATTAAGGAGCAAAATTACACCGTAGCACACGCATGAACCGGTTTGCGCACAAGTTACGCTGAACGGAAAAAAATGAAATAGCACTATACATTATTCGATTCTTTCCAAAGTTTTTCAAGAGTAAAGAAAATCTATCGAAATTAATGGAAAATTGTATTGAAATGATTTAACATTACTTTCAAATTCAATAAATCCATCACCACTATCGTATCCAATGAGTAAAGTGCTTCCGAACCCTACTTATACTTGTTTTTTTAAATTATATTCTTACATGTACTTAATATAATTGTTATACGGATTGTTGCCCGATATATTTCCAAAAAATTTTTCATATATTAGAAAAAAGAATTAATGTTTATCGACCGTATAAGCCTTATACATAGAGTATGTTAATATTTTTCCAACAAAAAATTTTCACACAGGTAATAAATACATGTTATTAACCTGTTAATATAAAGTTTTCATCAGACAATTAAATGTGTAGTATAATATATTTAACGTAATACATTTGTCATGAGTTCGAATCAATCTATCTGCAGTTAATACATTTTTGAAATTCTATGCTTGGTAACAATTAATTCAACTAAAAAAAATAATAATAAGTTACTTCTTAATAATACACAGATATTTTTATATCGTAAAATTTTATAATTAATTAATTTAAACTACAATGATTTGCGTAATTTATAAAAAAAAATGCCGTGGCCGTGTACATATAGTCGGTGAACTTTGTAATGGTAATCTTTTTAAAATAATGGATCATAATCATGTACCTGATATTACACAAATAGAAGTGAAAACAGCAGTGAATGAGATGAAAATAAATGCGAAATGTACTTTTAATTCAACACATGCAGTTATTAAAGACCGAAGTTCTAAACTTAAAAAAATATGTTTGAGTTATGAAAATAGGCCAATCGAAGACTATCTCCGAGGTATTGCGCATAACTTTCAATTACAAGTTTAATGTTTTTTAAAAAAAATTCTATGACTATTAATTTTTTTTATATAACTCAATTATTTAAATTAAATTTTCCACCTATATTACTTTTTTTAACAACTTGCATATTATAATCCAATGTTCGACCAATAATTAGATTCTATGTTTAATAAATATTATAAACAATAATAACATAATTGGGTTTTTATTTATTTATTTTTATGACACTACCAATTGTCGTACTATCAATTGTCGCAAGCGGTCAATCGTCGCACGATCAATTGACTGCTATCTGCAATTGTCGAGCGATCAATTGTCCGCTATCTATTGTCGTATATCCCCTATTCACACTTCCATTAAAAATGTTAAGATAATTGTAAGTACTTATACTTTATATACTTTATAAGTCATTATAATTACTTTAATTAATTTAATTAAGTATAATAAATTATAATAATATAATAATAAATTACTTAATTTTAAGTAATTATCCAACAAAGCATTTGATTGCAGTTTATCTAACATTTTGTGCCTTTCAAGACCTTTAGGTACCTATAGCACTCATATATACATTATTATTATATTATATATGCATTATGTTGTGTTCACAATTCATAGCATTGTGTAAATATGTAATATTTAATAATTTTTTTACAGAATTATGTAGGTAAAATTTAAATATGTAAAAATTGTAAACTAACTGTCTGACGTAAGTATAGATAGAGTTATTTTGTACATAACATGTAGGTACTAGGTTATTTAAATATCTTTTTTTCTCATATTAACTTTTTATTTAGCTGCGCATTATTTTACTACGAACACTATAATTTACATAAGTATGTACGAGTACATATATATATTATAAGTATTTAGTGCCCATTTTGACTATAATATAACTATTTACTTATAAAATATAATTGAGAACTTGCAGACCAATTCATTTTTTCTTCTCGACCAGTTCATCCGTGCGGCCGTGTAGCAGCTATATATAAACGTCGATGGAAATAATGTTATTGTAATACTGTTGTATAGTACATTATAAATAATCAACTAGAATAAATAAATAAATAATTATAAATAAATTATTTTATTATTTTATTAGGTAAGTAGTTTACAATAAAAATTTTAATATCAAATAAAAATACAGGTAATACGCATGTTATAACATATTGTTTATTATCAATAATATTACTACTTATAATATATAATATGTCATCGTTGACTCATAATATTATGTATAATGGCAATATTTCAATTCAATAAAGCTATTGTTATATATTCACACTGTATGGCCATCAAGGCTCAAGCTGTGAAGCAAAGGAAACTGTGACACGATGATTTGTAAAATTATTATATACGATTTACGAAACATAATGTAGGTTTGTACTATGACGCTATATGCTAGGTTACGTAGATTAGTACCTACGTAATATCTAAGACACTTAATTCTAAATCAAAAGTTGACTTAGTATTTTAATAATATTATCGTTAATAGTGCTGTGAAATTGTTTCAGTTTATCAAAAACACTCCAAAAAATTACTTTATAAGTATAAAACACCACTCATGAAAATTATAGTGATTACTTAGGTACTTATACCCATAAAAACCTACGTGGAGATATCATCATTATCAAGCGGGCAAGATGGACAAAGTTGACGAAACAAATAACTAACTAAAATTGAATTAATTTGAACGTTTTTAAAAGTTAATCAATTACTGATCAAACTATATAGTTAAAGTTAAAATGTTAACCTGACATTAGTTAACTTAAATAAGTTATTTAAAAAGTAAGTTTTTTTCAATGGTAGGTATATATTTTGTATAGGTATCGATTTTTTTCATAATAACGCAATAAATAATAGTTAATTACAGACAAAAATTAATACTTAAAATAATAAATTAAATAATATACGTTGAATTTTTAGTATATTTTATACCCAATAAAACTTTGATTTTAAGTTAAATGTTTTTTCTTTAATATACTTTGAACGAACAACAATTAACTACCTAGTTATTAACTTACTCGTCGAATTTTTCAACTAGATAATTTATTAAGTTAACAGTACACCAAAGTACCTAACTTCTTAAGTTTAAAAGTTTACATTAACTTTTTAAACTATTAACTATAGTTGATAGTTGATACCCATCATTGACTACAAATTATTTACTCTTATAATATCTCTATTAGGTTTAATTGATTCACTATATGTGATTATGTGAACAACAAAAATGTACAGTGTATATTATAGTGTACCCAGGGGGTGGCCATGATACTTGATACGTGAAGCAGGTCAAAAGGTAGAGGTAGAGGTATTACGGTCTTAGGTAATATGTTTTACAGATTAACCAATATAATAATAGTTTGGGAATTTTTATCTTCTTATCTGATTACTATGTTTCTCTACTCTTTGGCCTACCTCAACGGTACCAAGTATAATATACGGTATGGGCTCTTTATATATTCTTACTCTATGAGTGTACCTAATGGCTAATACTACCTATACACAACAAATTAATAATGTGTTATATAGTTAATTAATGATATTATAAAATCATTTTAAGCAGAAATACTCCTTATCATATAGCCAGAAGTCGGAACTATTATCAGTATTATTTTTATATTACCTATCTTAAAAATAAAATATATACTCGTATATACATATTTATCAGGGCTATGTCACTGCCTATGTTTCTGTGTAAAGTAAATGGGTAACCTTGGATGTTAAAAATAACGCTATTGAAAAATTTTGATAACAGATATTGTAGTATAATCGCTGTAATCAGTGATTTGAAGATGCTTGCATTGATCAATGCATATAAGCATAGTTGAAATATACTAGGTTATTGCGAATAGCCTCTGTTGTTATCATAAAAATAAAATGGCAGCCTAAGGGTAAAGTTTCTTATCATTATCACAGAATGGCTATCAATTATATATAAAATCAATTTAAATAAATATAATATACAGCTTCAATGAATAAAATATTCGATTTATTCATTAAATATATAATTAATAATGTTATTTTACAATTATTAACAATTTATACTTTATATTACATATATTACTTTATATTTTATCAGCCAATCAAAACATCGCTCCTTACGCTACCATTTTAATTACTTCTAGTGATAATACTATAGAATGGGAGTACAACTGCAATAATCTAGTATATTTCAACCATGCATATAAGTATATCTAATATATAGCGAATTATCGTTACTAACTTCAGGCGGGTCCTTGGTTTTTTGTAAACAAACTTTTATCACCTTGAGTGACATTTCTATAATGTTCTAGGATATTTATATAGCATATATATATCTAGTACAATACACATTATAATGTAGTAAGTTATATTTTATAATTTATTTGTATACTGTGACTAATACTGCGATAATAAAATTATATATCAATCATTATACTACCTGCCGTAAAATAAATATCACAAAAAAGACGGATCTAAAATAATAAATAGTTATGTATTAAGTTTACCTAATTATTTAGCAATGGGTATAGGTATATAATTATTATAGTAGTATATTTATTATTCAATTTACCTTGCCTATTATAATATCATAATAGATATTCGTATAATTTTATTTGATATTATGAATAATATAAAATATATATTATGATTGAGTATAGGTTTCCAAGTTTTCGTCTTTGAAATAAATTCGTTATGTTTTACAATAATCAAATTGCCTATTGAGTTAAAATCCACAATATTATACAAATCGTTCCAATATATTATATGTATAGCGAATAGTATATTCTTTCGAATTATAAAGGCGTACAAAAGTAAGAAGATTTTTGAAACGAGACATGTTAATTTTTGAACAAAATTTTTTAAACAAACAATGCAATTTTGTACAGACATTAACATTTTCAAGCATATTTAAGTATATATACGCAATAAATACGAGTATTTGACACAATCTAATGAACTATTATTGAAATTTCAGGCTATATATTTTAAGCGTAGGTAGGTATAGAATATTATATTAGTAGGTAGCTATAATACCAATATTATATTGGCAGTTGGCACTTGGCAGTACTTGGTGCATAAAAAAATCATGCACTTTCTGTGAGTACCTGCACTGTATGTGTTTTAATGATTTTTGCATTAAAATATTTAAATTAATTTCACAATATTATATAGATAATTGATTCATACCTTGTTTATTATTGATTCTACAATTTCATGTAAATACCATAAATAGTAAAGATTTAGAAATTCCTAATAATGGTTTTGCATACATTTTTTTAGAAAAGTATACTTATATTATCATTTATTAATTATAAGTAGGTATGGTTTAACTGTATAAAATATTGGCGCATATGCAAAAATATAAAATTATTTCGTCATACAACTTTTCCATCCGTTTTTATAATACAATTTTAGTTTATCTAGATACTACAATAGTAGTGTTTTAATTTTATACTATGAAAAATTCAATTTACGACATATATATATATATACGACTACCAATAAATTTGCCAGTCAGTAAAAATTAGGAATGTGATAATAAAATAACCCGAAGGACAAAATATTTGACTGTTCTTCAAGGGACTTTAAAAGGAAAATTAAAACTTAAAATTATATAAAGCCACTAAAAAACGCGTTAATGAAGTGTAATGATGAAAATATAAAACGAATTTTCAACGTTTCGATAGTAATAATACGTACATATATATAAGTATATGAAGTTATAAGCTATAACTGCACTATATTATATGATTTATATATCAATAAATTTTTTTACAGTTTTACATATCATTGCAAATAACCTAACTACGTATTAAGACACTAAAACAATTAAATAAATATTTTATGTCAAGTATAGATAGGTACTCATATATACATAGAACTTGAATATCACGTCTTCTCAGAAAATACCTCAAAATTTCAATATACTCGTTTTTAATTATATTATACAAAGCTATAAACGAATTTATATACACAAACTAACGTTTAAAAACCATCAAAGTAGGTAGGTAGGAATAACACGCGTATACTATTGAAATTTTTCTTGTCTGAAGTGAGATAAAAAAAAAAAAACTAATAAATAAATTCCTGTACGAATCTGTACTGGTGAAATATTTGCACCAAGTGAAATGTGTTTGATTGACGCCAAGGATATTAAAAATCTTTACATCCGTATTGTTTTTCCGTAGACTTTATTAATATATACAGTTTGTAAATTAAAAATTATCTTCGTACTACAATACATTTATTGTAATTCACTATACTGAGTTCCTAATTGACAAAATTCATACCTAATTGTATCGACCTTTATAAATCGTCTGAACGCGTCTGGGTATAATCATCATAACATATAAGTACTCGTATTATTAATAATAATTATTTGTTTGATCTCAACTCGTTAAAAAAATATCTCCTCTCTTTTTATAAACGTATCATACTCAATTCATTATTATTTTAATTATAAATCGCATAAATTATTTTTATTATTTTGTTTTAATACGTACTTTGAAGCTGTGCCACTACAAATACAAATAATTTATAGCAATTTATTTGTAACATTGAATACATTTCTGAAAAAAATATGTAATAAATAATGTTGTATAATATGAATAAACTTATAATTTCAGACAATCGTATTATTTTATCGATGCATTTAGTTAAGTATGAAAGTTTGATAAAAATTATAAAAATCCGAAAATTGACCCGACCCAGCACGTACCGGGCCATTCAGCACTGGCCATTCAGAAATAATCATTTTTTTATTCCATCATTAATCAGCATGCAATTAACATGAATTTTCATGACATGTTTCAAAATTAGCACGATAATATTATGGTAAATATGTTTAAAATGAATGGGTGGCGCTGTCGCAACGTTGCACCAGTATGTTGTACCCAGTCGAAAATAAAAAGATATCAAAAATATTTTTCACTTCACATTTAGCTTAAAATTAGCATGAATTTGCACGACATGCTCCGAAATTCGCTTCATTAATTGTCGTTAATTATCGTTAAATCCTTCGTTCGCAATTTCGGGTTTTCAATTTTAAGCGTTGCACCAGCACCTCTCCAAATTAATATTCTATGTTTTTCAAAAATATTTTTCGTTCAACATTTTGCATGCAATTAGCATGAGTTTGCATGACAGACTCCGAAATTTGCACGGTTTTACTTAAATAATAAACTATTATATCTGCTAAAATTATTTTGATATTTTTCAATGAGTAGGTAATGTTTTTAAGATTTATTAATAAATTATTTTTAGTGAAATTACGATATTTTTGTACAACAGAAATTATTATTAAATAGGGACTATTATATCAATCTAATAAAAAAAATATATATTTTTGCAAATAATTTTTCTCGCCTCGATTAATATTATAATCTATTGCTGGCTAAATACATTATCCAGGTAGGTAATACATTATCCATGAAATCGTTAAATATTATATACATTTAATTTTTGGGTAGATACTTTTACCGGTCTCGCATAATCACATATGTCGTGCACACGGAATCTGTCATGCGAATTCATGGAGGTGGCCCAAGCCGATAGAGAATCGTATTCAATACTAAACCCGATCCAACCCATTTCCATCCTGTCCGAAAAAATCGTATTCAATAGTAAAATTAATAATTTCATTTCATTTCTAAAATATATTTGATAATAATTGAAATCCGACTGACCCGACATAATCCAACCAAAACAAAACGTAACCTAAACCTATCCAACTCGGAGCAACTCGATCCATGAAGGACTCTAGGATGTACCCATAGTAAAAATATAAATTCAGTAATATATACTTTATTATCTATTTTACTTATGAGCTTTGTTTATTAACTGGCTTTATTATTTTATCATGTATTTAAACATTACAAACCTATAGGTATTGAATGGTACTCAAAAGTATACAAATAATTTTAAATAAGAGAAAATTATAAGAAGTTCTATTTTTCGCATCTCACTGAAATCAACCAATGTGTTACCTTTTGCATGCGTGTAATAAGTTTACCACTTCTACTACAAAACTAACTAAAAATTTATTGAAAATTTGTTTTTACTTTTTATTGCATACGAATCTAAATAATGACAATTTATTATAATATATTAATGCACATTGCACACTTTCCAAATTCGTAATGCATACGTACAATTTCGTATTGTACGTGTAATGTGTTATATAATGCACACAATAATAGGGTCTGCAGTATAAACAGTTATATATTGTAGTCTACCAAAACTCGAAAGTTTGATTTTATAAAATATTGTGACTTTAAACTGTATTATGGAAATAAAATAATGTGAACATATTTCAATATAAATGTACTGGGATACATTTAGATCTATATAGTATATACCTACCTATTACAATATGTTTAAATAAATTAGGAAAACTCACTCTGCGTGCGTGCTAATACACCGGGTATTTTAAACAATAAACTATAAATCCACAAGTAATTTTAAAACAATTTTTTTAACATTCTATACTTATGTATAGAAATCTAAAAATAAAACAAATAAAATGTATTATATTCATAAATGGTTACCTCGACGAATTATGAGAACATGCGGACGTACGAACGTCAGTATAAGTATATTAGTAAAATCGATGATAAAAATATAGGTGCATCCAGACTACGTTTCTAACGTGAGTCAATTCAAACCAAGGCACATTTGGTCGCATTCACCAGTGAAAACGATTTGATTTGAAATTCCGTCCAGGGAGGTTCTGGAAAAATAAACAATCTCAACAGATACATCTTACTCATTAATTTCTGGGTGATTGTGGTAGAAATCGATTTTGGTCTCACAAATTAACTAATCTCATTTATTTACATTTCATTAAATTCATTAGATCTCACATATCTCACAAATATTTCCATCAATTATTATCACTGGTACCTATTTATATATTTTGTGATTATACTATTCTGTGATTTATTTTATTTTACTAACTATTCTCTGAAATGAGAGACTTGATTTTCGTTTCGGATTGGTCATAAATGGTCGAACTATATTTTTTATATACCTTACACAGACTTTAGATAATTTAAGCAGTTTCTTAAATTCGTAGTCAGTAATTAAAAATGGATTTTCGGCAGCTCTAAAACAATTTAGAACGTAGATATTTAGATATTCCATAGTACATTGATACAATAGCATAGCAATTTTTAGGTAGGTGTCTATAACTTATCTTAACTGTTGGTAGACTATTTTCTGTGTCTCAGAACATTAAATATCAATGTCATTTAAAAAATATTAGTAATTACCTATGTTATAACTTTATATAATAGCATTGGTAGGTATTAGGTTTAAAAATATAATCACAATATGTTCCGAGATACTGTCTATTCAATAACGTAAAAAAGGTGTAAAAATATAAAAATATATGCATATCTCGGGACCTATTTTATTGTGAGATTTTGTAATCGTGTTTGTAGTTATTTTAATGAAATCTCATTAATTTCATTGATCTCAATTAATATAATTCATTTCACTCACTCATCTCACTTTTCCAAAACACCCAGATTTCTTAAGAAATTCATGTCAACCAATTCACACTCTAAATCATGAAACTATGTATTTTTAACTCATTACACTTAATGTTATCATTTTCACATTTCCAAAACAACCTTCCAGACCTAAAACCAAGTACTTCGAATGCCGAATGTTTCTATGAGTTTTCGCTCTCCGAACCGAAACCAAGGTCTAAATGGCTTGGAACGCATTTGGCGTATACCGTTCAGACTTAAAACCAACGCGAGCACATGTGTCATTGGTTTGCGTCGGCTCGCGTTGGAAACGTAATCTGGACGCACCTTTTCACACTTCTCAAATGTATTACATTTTCTAATTTTCGTTTCCCTAGTAATATATAACTATATTATATGACTAGCTAATTGTAAGGATACGGTCAATTGCCAAATCAACAAATTTTATAGTAACTATGACAACGTATCGATAGGACAGACGGATGGACACAATAGGGATGGAGATATACTTATGTATAGAGATCTATAAAAATATGGTCAAAGTAGGCTGAATGGATTTAGATTTCCAGATCAATTCACAGATCTTCAAGTTGGATGAATTTTGACAGTTAATAACTAAAATTTGACCAATAGAACTATATATAATAGTATAATTATATAATAAATGGTATTATAGTACCCTAATAGTGCATACTCTTAAAAAGAATTAGACCCTTCCGGGACTCCCCGTTTGACACCTAACTGATAACTATCAGGAACTCCTTGGCGGTATGTATTTTAACCTTTCCAAGTAGTTCTCGTTCGGTTCCCAATTAATGTCTATCAAGAAATTTCCAATAAGATACATATTTAATGATCACAATACCGTAGCCAGAAAAAACGTTCAGGGGAAGAAGAAGTTTTTTTTAAATTTTATCATTTTAATCGGTTCCTGGCGGGCAGCCTTGTGGACGGTCTCAACTCGGACATCCGGAAGTCAACAGACCGCCTAAGACCTTCTCAGACTTTCTCCAAGATCTAAATAAGAACTTCTCATTAGACTCTCATAGTCCCAATGAATCGACCGGAGACGTTCCTAGGAGGGTCTATGTGCTGTTAGAGTATTTTCTTAAATTACATAATACATATTATTATTAAAACAAAATATAGTTCGTTAACCATTAGTATACATATGTACTTATATATATATATAGGTACTTCTAATATATGAGTATTATAATATTGTATCCTACAGGGATAGATTTATTGTAATAAATACTATAATTTAAATTCTAAGTAGCATGCTATTTCTATTTTGCTTGTTAAATAGATGTATAGATAGAGGAAACAGTAATAAATATGTGAGTGTGACGTACTGACGTCCTTTTAACCGTCGCGACGTATTACAATATTGAGTGTGATGAAATTACAATAATATGTCAATATTGTAATAATTAATAATTTACCTAATTTATTGAAGCACGAGCATATTATAATAAACATCGTATCTATATATATATATATACACATATGTATAATATGTAAATGTGTATATCAGTATACATAATATACAATTTGATAAAAGGTAGCTGTATAATATTAATGTCTGTGTAATTAAAAACCCATTTTTTTTTTTTTTATCTATATACTAATCTACTAATTATGAGGTTCTATCTGTATTCTAAAAGTCTGACGCACATTGGTAATTATACTTTTTTCTAGGGCGTTGTTCAAAGTCGAGCTTTGCGTGCGTTGATGTTCTGAATTTCGGTTATCTAGTGTATAATTTACGTCTAACTCGAGTCTCTGAAGCGTCATGTGATACGAATCGTTATTCCCTTAATAAATTTAACATATATGGATGGTTTAATGAGTATATAATGCATTATATATAATAACAGGTATATATAATATTTATAAATAATTTCCATGTCTAATTATATACTCATTTATTTTTCATTTATGTGCTGAAGCTTTTGAAAATAATTCGCATTATTATAGACTATGTATTAAACAAAGTATAAATTCAAAATTAACAGAGACAAACAAAAGACGGGGAATAATAATATATAAATTATAAAATACTATATATTATATATATTGTATAATATTAAATATCTTTATAAGACATATCGAAAAAACTTAACTATTTTAAGTTTAAAATACCACACTGTAAAGCGAATTTTATAGAAATCAATATGGAAAACTGGTCGTCTGTAGATGAACAGCAACAGAAAATTTTCAATAAATATTTTTTTGAAGACTACTTTAAGAAATACTGGAAAATCTATTTTCGAATGATCAAGAAATTCTAGAAAACGTGGAAGACAAAGAATTATTGTATGATTAGTGACAGCTCATTGAAAAACTAATTTTGATTTCATTTGGGATTTCAACAAAAGTAGAATACCCATATATTTTTAAGCAATGTTTAATTCCTTTTGTACACTACATATTTGTGCGAAAGTGGATTTTTTGAACTACTTTATTTGAAAAATAAGTACAGAAGAATACTCGATATTAAAAATGTTTTACGAGTAAAAATAAGTTCAATATTCAGCCTAACATTGATAATTAGAACAATTTAGTAGTAAATAATCAACAACAAATTTCGCAATAAATTTAAGTAGTATATTTTCTTATGTTCTGGCACAAGGGTGATCCACTCGATCCACCACCCTATATAGGTTAACTACGAACAGGTGAATATCATATTATAATATTAATTCATATATATATATTTATATATATATGTAAAAATAAATGCAATGAGCTAATACCTATATTAGTTAATCGCATTTATCACATATACATAATATTAATTATTAATGTACTTAAAAATATAGCATAAAATAAATATCATTTATTATAAATTTGTTTTATTTATTTTGTAAATTTGAAGTTAGAATTCATTATTTCTAAAAGAATAGTAATTATGATGATGCACCGTTGACAAACATCTTTAGATTAAACTCTGGTTGTTTCATTTAGGTGTAGATCATAGTACACATATTTTTGGATGTCATTATTCTAAGAGCAACAACAATTTTAAATTTTTGCTTTAACTATTTAGAAGAGGAAATAATGTTAATTTTAAAAAAATATGTAAATATGAAAATTAAAAAAAACGAGTAGGTGGTGAACAAATAAAATATTATTTTATATTCAAAAAAGTAAATTTATTTTTATTTATAAATTTGAATGTGTATTTGATATTTAAGTCATCTTATAGGTATGCATTTCAATTATTAATTAGTGCACGAAAATGTAATTAAAAGGTTATTGATAATTCAGAACTCAAGAAAAAAATATACACTTTTAAAGAAAATATGATTGTAGTTCGTGTAAATGTAATTAACTTAGAAGTATAACGTAAACGAAAAATGCAAAATAACGTAATTAAATTAATTTGTAGTTGCATATGTTGTTACTATTGGAATTATTCATTTTTTTCGAGTTAAAAACAAAATATTAATTTTGTAATAGTTAGAACTAAAAAAACCCATAATTACATAATATAACTAGGAAAAAAGTGCACGGTATGGGCTAGGAGGGCTGGATAGGATGTTGATTTACCATAAGACCAAAGACGTAAAGTAGAAGAGGTGATAGACGAGGGAAGTTAGGTGAGGATGAGTTAGGTTAGATGAGTGGTTAGGTTAAGTTAGTTTAGAATAATAAAGAAGGGAGAGGGCAAATATCTGCCTTATATATTTATGTTAGGTTAAACGGATTCGGCGGAGGAGGTTAGGTTGCATTAGGTTAGGATATAGGGAAGAGGAGGGGAAGGTGGGTATTATATATATATATATATATTTGAGTATATAGAATGGTGGATCAAGTGGATTGCCCTTGTACCAAAACATACTAATGATTTAAAAACTAATATACCTATTATATTATTAATATGTACAATGTACATACATACCTTTATATACATAAATTAATAATAAAAGGCAAATTGTAAATAATATTTATTTGTAGCCTATTTTTATTAACTCACCCTACCTTAGCATTTAGAATTAATAACGTCATATGGTATTCGGTAATAAAAACGTTGGGAACGCAGGGGTGGATCTGAAATAATTATGGAATAAATGGCCAATTCCCATCTCAAAATAAATTTTATACCCCTCATAGGTATATTGATGAAAAAAATCCAAATAGGGGGTGATCGTAACATCATCGAGCCCCCCTAAAATCCGCTCCTGAGCACTAGACAGTATTTATAAATTTGAGAAAAATTATAAAACAATTTGGCATGATAAATCTAATACCTTATAGTGGAATTAGTTTTAAAAACAAGGTAACTACTACAATTGGGTTACCTCCCGGCTCCGAGTCTCAAGTAGGTTTTAGTTTTGATATTATATAAACTGTAGAACATGTTCGTCAAATGAGTTGTGAATTAAATGGAGTGTAGGAAAATTGCAATATCAAAAAAGTATCGATAATATATGAATTATATATAGCCATACAGAAATTCGATTATAGGACTATAAAGAATAATAGAGGAGTCAGTTTCAAGAGTCCATTAAACAAGTTTTCTATAAACATCAACAATGACTTACACATCATATTATATTGCATTAACTCTAATAACTACCATGTGAATAATATAATATATTACAATCAAAGACCGAATTCGCGAAAAATATATATAAGTACGTGCTTCAGTTGTGTTTAATTAATTTTAGTCAATATTAAAAATTAATAAGTATATATTTAAAATTGAAAATATGTCGTCTTGACTGTTTTTAAACATTAATTATATATTAGAGTAAAAATATATTCTATATGGTACATATATAAATGTGTTGAAACTCGTTTTTGTGTGAACTAGACTTTAGCAGTCAACAATTCAAGACCGATCGAATTGTCGTAAAAGTTGACAACAAAATGGGAGCCGGTAGCTACTGACGATATACTGTGCCCGATTTGCAAGATTTATGAACAATTTGTAATGAAACCAATCGTATAAATTTAGAAAGCATTTTGATTGCTGGTTGATAATTGTATTGTAAGTTATCAAGTTCTCAGTGTAATAAAATATTATAGGCTATATAAGCTATTAATAAGTTGCTGATTTCGTTTTTTTTGCTTTCTCGTATGGAAAATCAAGATAATATAATTGAAATTGAACTTAAAAATAAAATTTTAGATACATTCAAAAATCAAATTTCTCTAAAAGTAAAACTCCAATTACCTGTAATCCAACTACAATGTTGATCAACTTTATTATCACTGTTATTAAATTTAAAATTGAATCCATTAGGTCGGATCTCAAATTGTGTAATAACTTTATGATAGATCTTTAACCTTTTGTAATTAGTTTATATAAATTTAAAAGTAGTCCTAAGTTAAATGTTTAGTAATAGTTATGTTAAGAGCAGTTATTTTAATTGTATCAATAGAACTTTGTTTTTTGTATATTAGAACATATAATTATAATTGAACTCAGGTCTGTATATAATATAAAAATAAAATAAAATATTATTTCATTAATAGTACACAAAATATAAACAAATTTATATTGGGTTAAAATGTAATAAATTGACTACCTAGTGTTAGTATTGTAAAACTTATTTACAATAATTATTTTTACTATTGTTAATTATTTTAATAACTCAATTATATAATAATATTCATTATTTCATACATATAATTATTTATGAATTAAGAATAAATCAATAAAATATTATATATGTATAGGCAATATACAAAGTATAATAATAAATAAATATTATCATTGATAAATAAAATTTAAATACATTTTATGTTTAAAACAATTTATAACTAAAAAAAAACAATTAGCGATTAATAACTGACATGGCGTAACAATTATAATTAATATAATTGTAATAGCTAGGTAGCTTTAATACTAAATCAGTGTCGGTATGATGTATATTACAAATTACTTCAACTTGTGCTACAACTCACTCTAATACTAGGACAAATTAAAATAAATTTTAATGTATGTATTTAATACTACAATACCTACTATAGCTTATGTAAATAAATAAGACAACATTCTCTATCTATTTGTATAAAAATAAGACTAATGACAATTATTTCATGAGATATAGCTGTAAATGGAAAAAAGTGTTACAACTATATGAATTTCCTAATTTCTCCTACTTGTGATTTCTGCTATACATACGTCATACATATTATATTTTTATATAAATATTATTTTACTAGCTTTTTCTCTAACAGGTTTTATTAATATCATTTAAATAATATGTAAGTACACTGTTATCTGAGTGTCATCTATTCCAATATAATATCATATAAGAAACGTAGAAAAAATTTTTAATTTTACTTACACACTATGTATTAAAAAATGGTCAGATAACGTTGTAGATTTTTTCATTTTTCAACGATATTATAAAGTTGATGAAAATGAGAAATGCGTAAACGTGTGTTTAAAAAAAAAAAACAAAAATCGTGATTATACACAACCAACAATAAAATATATGGTATTGATACAAGACTATTTTTTAATTACTTTTAAAATATATTCAAATATTTGTAAATTGTTGGATTTTTATTATTCTTCTATATATTATATGGATTGACTAAAATCATTTCACACAAAATATGATCCGTTTTTTTTACATTATTTGATAATATATCTAATACTCATTTTTCATAAAATGTTGACCTAATCCCTTCTTTTTCACGTACTCCGGTGAATTATTATATCGGTATAGAGTCTATACAATAGACGGTTTACTGTTGTTCCGTCGTATATACACACTTGCAGACCACAGCATGTGGGTAGTAACCTAAGATGTTTGTCTCAAAAAGACGCACATTACCCAAACTCTACCCATTAGACTTTTTAAATTTTAATATATATTTTTACGACTATAGTTTAAATATATTTACTATATTATTCCTATAAATGCCTATACAACAATATTAGCGATTCCTACAACAAAATTACGTCCTACAACAGCAGCTGCTGAACGTTCAATATGAACCAAATTCAGGGTTGGCGATCAGAGGAGTATTTGGGAATTTACAAAGGGGGGGGGGAGCTGAGATAGTTTTTCAATATCTAAGTGTGGAGGCTTCGCTCCCCAATCCTTGTTTTAAAAATATTAAAAAAGTAATTTAATCAAAAACTATTGCAAAATATGCGTTTTTACTTTGATCATTGATTATGTATTATGATAATATAAAATTATGTAAAATATATAACCAATGATTTTATCTCCACTTTCTATAGTATATATAGGTACCTATAATAATGATAGCTACCATAGGCATGTTTACGTGTCGTTCCTATCTTGCACAGGCACAACCGGCAAAATCAGCCGCAAATTAAAATTTTGGCTGAATTACTATGTTCTGTGCTATATTACAAATATATTCATAACAACATTTATTTCATGTTAGGTTATTTTGTCATAAATTTATTGTTTTATTTGATGTCTATGGCTAATATAAATTATACTATTATACAATTTTTTTTTTCTAATGCGCAAGGTAAAACTACCCAAAAATGATAAAAAAATAGCAAAAATACGATTTCGTCATTTTTCGATTTTTCATTTCTACGTAATTTCGAAAATAATAACTTTAAAATCTTGAAATTTACATCGAATATTTAATTTAGTAATATATTCACATAAATTTAATTTTTTTAATGGGCTATTTATAGACATTTTAGATTTTGAGGTTTCTACGTTCTAAAAGGAGTAATTTTGGTTTTGAAGACCTGAACATTTTATACAACGTTAAATATACGTTACTCCAATTAAATTCAAAAATCAGTAATCACGATTTTTTTTATAGTCATTTAAATTTTTTCAACAAAATTATCAATTTTGAGATATTTAAGTCCAAATAGTTAGTGAAATGTGAGATTTTAATACTTAAAAAAATTTAATATAACGTATTTTGTGCATTACTTTAACTAAATTTAAAATATCGTCGGAAAAAAAGTATTTTAGATTTTGAGCGTAGTGAGGGTCGAGGGAGCTAGTGGTTTTACAAGGATGTTTTTATTTTTTTCTACGATTACTTTTTTGATATAATGTTAAACTTACTGAAAATATCATTAGTATTAATAATTATGTAAAGTACACCGAAGCTGCGCTCAAAATCGCTTTTTTCGAGTTCAATGACTTATCATTGTTTTCAAATGCAATACGTCCACCAAGATTAGGTATCCTATTCGATAAGTGCTTCCACCCGACGAGCGAAGTGCATTTTTTTTTCAGATTTGATTAACAGCTATAAATTCTAAAACGATTAATAATTGAATTAATTTCCTAATTACAATTAATAGAACAAATTTTTGTACATTTTTATAATGTAATAATACTTTTCACCACCATTCCTGTGACTAGCTGCAGTTCATGCGAACGTGCATTTTCAAAATTGGCCATAGTGAAAACAAAACTTTGCAGCACAATGGCTTACGAAAGACTTGAGTCACTAATGTTTTTAATTTTTATATATTCAGAATTTAGTACTTTTAATTTTGAAACAATTAATTACTTGGTTATGAGAGAAAAATGATAAAATAAAATGTTGACTTTTTTTTGGGAGGGGGGGGAGTGAAAGAAAGTCGCGAAGAAAGTCTAGACACACCTATGATAGCTACCTATAATAAATAATATTATAATTAGTAAATAATTAATTATGATCTTCTGAATAAATTACAATATTATAACTAAATTCGATTGCGTACTTTTAAATCAAAGTAATATATTTTACTGAGAAATGTTAAAGTATTAGGTATAATTTATAACTTATAGTTCGAATTTTCCAATAGTTTTTATCGTGTAAGGAAAAATTATTGAAAAATTATACGTAAAACGGTAAAAATACGATTTTAGCATTTAGCCAACATCGTTTATCGTTATTTCTTCTTATTTTGGAATATTGAAGTCACAAAAGGGTTAATTTTAGATTTTAAGCCTTGAAATTTTAATACAATATTAGTTTTACACCAAAAAAAATATTTGGTTTGCTCAACTAAAATGCTATTTAACACCTGTTTTCACTGCTTGTTAATAATATGCCCTCCATAATTATGATACATATTATTATAATAATTTATGTCCCTAACGTCTTCTCGACAATTTCTTTCCGTATTCTTATTTCTTATTCTATTCGGTCTAACTCACTCTTCTATGCCATAAACACAACACCTTTTGTGGCTATATTATCATTCCCTACATAGGATGTAACGCCTCTTAAACTATGCTTAGTAGTTGTTTGGTCCTTTAAATGCATTTAAAACTGTTATAATCACAAATTTTATTACATATTATAATTTTAAAAATGTTAAATGTATTTATATGTTTTGCATTTAAAACTTGTATTGTCTTGTAAGTATTGCCTGTTAAAGCGTTAATAAAATAATAATTATAATGAAAATGAAATCTACAATGTATAACAATATTACAATTCCAAAAATATTAGAAAGATGACAATTCGTGTCAAATTATTAATGAACTTTTATTATTCCTAATTCCTGAAAGTCTAAAATTAAATTAGATATTAATGTAAAAATTTCGTTAATTAACAAAATCTAAAAATTAAATCTTTGGATATACAATTATTGATTGCAATCAGTGGTGTATTGGGGCGTATACGGGTTTATACTAGGGTGACCATACGTCCCGTTTTTTGCGGGATTGTTCCGTTTTTGAGCATTGCGTCCCGTTGTCCCAACAAACTTTAAGCGGGACGCTTTTTGTCCCGTTTTTCCGAGTTGGTCCTGTATTTATTCCATTTTTGGTAAAAAAAAAAAATATATATATTATTATATAATGGCTACATTTTTATAGAAGAATCATGAAAATATTTTTTTTTTTGTAGTGATAAATTTAATCAAAATAATATTCCTATTTTCGTTCATTGTAATAATACAAAAACATACTCTAGAAATTGGAACAATAATATTAAATATGAATTTTATATAAAGTATTACAATAGGTAATATCACGACGACGGCCGTGGTGGTCGACGATACTGGGCATAATCGACACAACCATTAGATGTGAATACCGGATATGCAGACGTTTGTCGAGTGTCCGCCGTCCGTTAATATTTACGTAATATTTACGGACCCGTTCGTAATTCGTATTCGCCCTCGATCGGATGAAATAGTACGGATTTCTATTAAAGACGGACAAATAAACAAACAAATATACAAAATTTTGAAATTAGATGGTCTATATATAATTAGACAATTATAAGATGCATATTGTATAATATTATACATCACAGCTTCAGACCTCAGGTTACGTAACAAAAGAATATTGTACTCACCAACGTGTTCATTTCTTTAAATTTTTAATAATATTATTTATATCCATAGTGTTATTATTTTATTTATATTAAAAACACCTTTTACATCATATACATGCTTGTATCAATTTAAAGACATCAAATTTTAATTAATTATATTTTCTTTTAGATAGGTACCTATTTTATAAAAACATGGGTACTATTACAATAGCTGGTAGGTATAGGTAAATTATATATTATATAATATTTAAGGGTAAATTATTAGTAAGAAATTTATTTTAAAAAAAATTGACAGGACGGGTGTGGACCCCGCAGATTTTTCAATTTGGGTAGATGCAAAAAAAAAATTATTCATACTTATATTCGTATATGTACATATACAAAATGAATGAGTAAATATTTTTCTAATGAGGTAATTTAGTATTAGTGTAGGAATAAATTTATACGGCCATGGAGAAAGACATTTCAATTAAATTCACCAAAGAAAGAAATTAAAATCGTTACCAAATACACCTGTGCATAATATACCTATATTTTGAATTAAAATTTAATTTAGAAATTTTTAATTTGAAATTAATTTAAAAAAAAATTTGACAGGACGGGTGTGGACCCCGCAGGTTTATCGATTTGAGCACATGCAAGAAAATTTTTTTATATTTTTTTGGTATAAGTACACATATCAAAATAATGAATACATTTTTTCCTACTTAGGTAATTTAGAATGAGTGTAGAAATTATTTTGTATTATCATACAGAAATAAATTTGAATAAAATTTACTAAAGAAAGAAATGAAAATAAGTACCTACCTAATACACATTTGTATTATATACCTATATATTGAATTAAAATTTAATTTAAAAATTATATGGTTGAAATTTAATTGAAAACAAATTGGACAGGACGGATGTGATTATCGCAGGTTTTTCAATTTGGGTAGATGCAACACAAACTTCATTCAAACATAATTCGTATATGTACATATACCAAAAGAATGAATACATTTTTCATTCATACCGTAATGTAGGAACAGGTTTAGTGTAGGAATGAGTTTATTTAGCCACAGAGAAAGAAATTTCAATTAAATTTACTAAAGAAAGATATTAAAATAGGTACCAAATACACATTTGTATTATAAACCTATGTTTTGAATTACAATTTGAATTTGGATATTTTTAATATGAAATTTAATAGAATAAAAATTGGAAAGGACGAGTGTGGCCCCGCAGGTTTTTCAAATTGGGTAGATGCAAAGAAAAATGTATTCATACCTATAGTAGTATAAAAACATATACCAAAAGAATAAATAAATTTAATTTAGTATAAGTGTAGTAATGACTTTATAAAACAGTAGAGAAAGATATTTCAATTAAATTTAAAAAAGAAAGAATTAAAATATAGGTACCTAATACACATGTGTATTATATACCTATATATTGAATTAATATTTAATTTAGAAATTTTGTTTAAAATTTAATTGAAAAGAAATTGGACAGGACGCGTGTGGACCCCGCAGGTTTTTCAATTTGGGTAAATGCAAAAAAAAAAATTATTCATACCTATAGTATTATAAGAACATATACCAAAGAACGAATAAATTAAATTTAGTATGAGTGTAGTAATGACTTTATATAGCCGTTGGGAAAGAAATTTCAATTAAATTTAAAAAAGAAAGAATTTAAATATAGGTACCTAATACATATGTGTAGTATATACCTATATATTGAATTAAAATTTAATATAGAAATTTAATTTTAAAAAAAAATGGACAGGACGGGTGTGGACCCTGCAGGTTTTTCAATTTGGGTAAATGCAAAAAAAAATTTAATCATACCTATAGTATTATAAGAACATATACCAAAGGAATGAACAAATTTTTCCCTATACAGGTAATTTAGTATGAGTGTAAGAATGACTTTATATGGCCATACAGAAAGAAATTTCAATTAAATTTAAAAAAGAAAGAATTTAAATATAGGTACCTAATACATATGTGTAGTATATACCTATATATTGAATTAAAATTTAATTTTAAAAAAAAATGGACAGGACGGGTGTGGACCCCGCAGGTTTTTCAATTTGGGTAAATGCAAAAAAAAATTTAATCATACCTATAGTATTATAAAAACGTATACCAAAGGAATGAACAAATTTTTCCCTATAGAGGTAATTTAGTATGAGTGTAAGAATGACTTTATATGGCCATACAGAAAGAAATTTCAATTAAATTTAAAAAAGAAAGAATTTAAAATAGGTACTTAATACACATGTGTATAATATACCTATATTTTGAATTAAAATTTAATATAGAAATTTATTTTTGAAATTTAATTTTAAAAAAAAAATGGGCAGGACGGGTGTGGACCCCGCATGTTTTTCAATTTGGGTAGATGCAAAAAAAAATTTATTCATTCCTATAGTAGTAAAAGAACATATGCCTAAAGAATGAATAAATTTTTAATAATTAGGTAATTTAGGATGAATGAAGGAATGACTTTATATGGACATAGAGAAAGAATATTTCAATTAAATTTAACAAAGAAATTAATAAATATTCATACCCATTACACATGTGTATTCTGTACCTATATTTTGAATTAAAATTTAATTTAGATATTTTAAGAAGAATGTGGAATTTAGATATAGAAGTAGAAATTTATTCATTATTTTTTTGATATAAGTACCTTTACTTATTGCTATACTACCTATGTCTATCTATGACTATACTACGTATGACTTTACTACCTATGTCTACAACACAAGATAAAAAGAAATTCAAACTTAATTGAATAATTTTAATTTACTGTTTGCAATTTATGCTATTAATTTAAGAATCATCATATATATTTAAAACTATATTTATCCTTCTTTTAATAATTATATCAAGTCACGTGTTCCCATGTGTCAATGTCACATTGTCACATATCTCACATGGAGATATATGTCACAATGTGACATATAACACATATTTTCGTATAGTAAGTATTTTCAACTTATCTTAGAATATTAAAAC